>VWZT01009833.1:293507-304079 GCA_013397055.1 Pachycephala philippinensis
TGTAATGGGGGGTATGTGCGGTATACTGGGGGTGTATGGGGCCACTGGAGGCCAGCTGGGGCTGTACAGGGGGCAGATGGGGTGTACTGGGAGTATGTAGGGGGTACATAGGGTGTCCTTAGGCTGTATAGGTGGTATATATAGTACATGCTGGGGGTGTATGGTGCATTCTGGGGATATATAGGGGATATATGGGGTGTCCTGGGGGTCTGTAGAGGGTGTATCGATATGTATATATATCCTGGGTGTACATAGAGGGTACTGGGGGTGTACAGAGAGTACATGGGATGTCCTGGGGGTACATGGGGTGCCCTGGGACTGTATAGGGGGGCCGTGGGATGTACTGGAGGTGTATAAGGGGTCCATGGGATGTACTGGAGGTGTACAGGGGATGGGTACATGGGCTATACATGAAGCCACCCCAAGCACCCCTGGAATGCTCGGTGTCCCCACTGTGGGGCTGGGAAGGTCCCAGTGTCCCCGCGGTGGCTCCCCAATGCCGTGTCCTCGCAGAGGAGTCCCGGCAGAGCACGGGCAGGGGGCAGGTGC
Source organism: Pachycephala philippinensis (assembly GCA_013397055.1). Classification (NCBI taxonomy): domain Eukaryota; kingdom Metazoa; phylum Chordata; class Aves; order Passeriformes; genus Pachycephala; species Pachycephala philippinensis. Next base: position 294,057 of record VWZT01009833.1, read on the forward strand.
TCCGGACCGTGGTGGTGCGGATGGGCGGCCTCTTCATCCTCCTCCTCACCGTGGGCCGATGGACCGACATCCTGCACGTCTTCGTGTCGCTCCTGGGGGAGCTCTGGTGCCTGCTCTGCTCCGGGGTCCTGCTGGAGTCCTGCTGCAGGCAGGTGAGAGGGGGGAACACCTCCCTGCCACGACGCTGGGGTGAGGGGCTGGCTGGCAGCGAGGGGCCTTTCTGCTTCTCTCTTTCCATCTCCCACAGGATTTTGCCCAGCAGCCTCGCCTGGGTAGTTTGTCAGGATCCGGATCACAGCAGACGTCCCGATGAGCCACGGGGTGTAACCACACAGCAGAAACTCAGGGTGGCTTTGCCGGGCACCCCCAGAATCCCCCCATCACAGGTCCCCCATGGGGACTGAGGAAAAAAGGGCTCCTGGAAGACATCCAACCCCATCCCATGGCATGGAGGAGGTCGGGGGGAAGACTCACGTGGCCCCTGGTTTTTGGGGGGACCCTGTGAGGTTGCAGCACTGCCGGGGTTTGTTCTCTGATCCCAGTGGGACTGCGGGATGCTGATGGATGTCCCATCCTCGCTGGCTGCAGGGCAGTGCAGTGACATTGTCACAGCACAGGGGCCTCCAGGGGGTTGTAACTCTCAGAAAATAAAGTTTTTTTCCAGCAAAATCCATGGGCCGAGCAAGCTGGGGTCCTGCTGTGCCAGAGATGCACTTGGGATGGTGGTGGTGCAGCTTTTTGAGGGAGGTGGGTGGAATTCCTCCTTGGGAAGGGAAACTGAGGCACAGAGTGGGGTGACCCTCTGGGAAGTGCCCCCGTGCCTCAGTTTCCCCATGGCTGCAGCCTGCTGTGCTGTGCCAGGGGGCAACAGGCCCTGTGAAGGTGGGGTGCAGTTTGGGGAGGGGGGGTTCTGGCTGCCTGGGCATGGACCCCCAATGTGGGGGGAGAGCAGGAGGGGGTCGGGGGCACCGGGGGCTCTATAGGGTATATGGGGCATCCTGGGGTTCTAGGGGGGCACATGGGTGTCCTGGGGGTGCACAGAAGAAATATGGGGCATTTTGGGGGTGGAGCTGTATGGGGGGTAACTGGGGCAGTATTGGGGGATCGGGGTTATTGTGGGGGTATATGGAGGTATGAGGTCTGTATTGGGGTACACAAGCATCCCGGGGGTATATGGGGGGCTCATGGGGCACCCCGGGAGGCTGGGTGCCCTGAGGGTGTGTGGGGCTCTCGGAGGGGTCCATGGGAAAACCTGGGACGAGGTAATCCCAGAACATATAGGGGCACCCGCGGGGCCGTGGGTCACCCCGGGGTAGGTGGGGCACCCTGAGGACAGACGGGGCACCCACGGAGCACTTTGGGGTCCGTGGGGCAGTCAGGATGCATGGGGCACCCTAAGGACACGTGCCCCCCTCTGCCTCCGTCCGGGGCTGTGGGGCTGGCAGGGGGGAGGAGGAAGGGAGGAGGAGGAGGAGGGAGGAAGGGGCGGTGATGCCGGGCGGCTCTGCCTTCTCGCTGCCCCCGCCGCGCCCGCGGAGCGCACGGAGGGGCCCGCACCGGCTCCTCAGGTAGGGCACAGGGACGGGGACAGGGTCACCCCGAGGGGCTGCAGGGCCACCTCCGGGTAGGGGACGGGGGCCACCTCAGGTAGGGACCACCCCAGGTGTGGGAGTGGGAACCCCCCCAGGAGGGGACAGGGGACACCTCAATATGGGACACGGGACCCCCCAGGTGATGGGATAAGGAGTGCAGAGCCATCCTGGGATGAGACAAGGGGACCAAGAGCCGCCCCCAAGGAGGGGACTGGGGACTGTCCCAGGGAGGGGGTGGGGAGCTCCCAGGCAGGGGGACACGGCGGGGCCACCGCCCCATAGGAGACAGGGCACTCCCAGGTAGGTGACAGGGAGCTGTGGGGCTGCACGGTGGGACACAGGGGATGGCGGGGGGGCTGCAAGGCCCACCCCGCAGGTGAGGGACAAGAGGACAGCGGGACCGCTCGGGGTGGGGGGAAAAGGGACACCAAGCGTTGTGTCCCCCATCCCATCCCTTTTTCCTTGGGCATCCTCGGAGCACCCTCTGACAGGTCCCCGGGGCAGGGGACAGGGTTGAGGTGCAGCTCTAGAAGGCTGTGTCCCATCCCAGTTTTGGGGGGCGTGGGGATACCCCAGAAGTGGCCCTATCCCCATTAATCCCACCTGAGCTCGCATCCCAAGGCATTCTAGGGAAACCACACTGGGGGTTCCCTCCCAGTGTGGCCTCGGCCACCCCAAACCAGGATGGAGCTACATGGGGAGGGGGGACCCCATTAATGCACCCCTGGAGCCCCGACCAGCCCGACGGCCCCTGGCTGGGGGGGATCTGGGGGGTGCCGCCGCGGGGCCGCCGGGATCCCGTCAGCCCCGGCACAAAGAGGAATGCGATGAGCACATGGTTCCCATTAACCCCGGAGAAACTTTTTTTTTCTTTTTTAGGTTGGGTTTTTTTTATGATTATTCTTTTCTTTTTCCCCCGAGTTTTCCGCAGCTCTGCTGGGAGGAGGAAAAGCGGCGGCTCCGGCGGGTGAGGAGCTGGGCGAAGGCCGGTAGCGCCGGAGCCCGTCCGGGGTTTTGACGGCGGGGAGGGAGGGAAAGGGAGCGAAGTGCTCGGGGTTCTTTTTCCTCTTTAATCCCTTCCCTGCTTGAGTCAGAGGCTGAAGTCACCGGCAGGAACATCCCGAAGCTTTTCCCCCACCTCGGGGAGTCTGTCTGCCCTTGAAAGAATGTGCTGACCGCCGTGAGTGAGATTTTGGGGGAGCGGAGCCGCATGAGACCGGGAACTCATCACACAGGTATTTCTCAAGCTGCCGATTCACCTCAGGGATGAATCCTGCTTCACCAACACAGCACCCTGACTAAAGCCTCAGGGTTCCCCCGCTCCAAACCATTCCATTTGGGAAGGGGAAGCTTCGCCCCGGCTGTTTTTCCCATCGGGAAGTTGGATAAACAGACCTTTTCCTTCCTGAGCAGGGTTTCTCGGGGTCGGGTGCATCCTGCCTGTGCTGCCGGGTGCTGCTCAGGGATGTGTCTTTGTCGGGGATGTGGTGATTCACAGCACCGCGCCTCAGTTCTCCCACCTGGGAAAATAGCAGGGGGGATGTGCTGAGCTGGAAGTGATTGGCAGGGAATTTGGGGGTAAGGAAGGAGGGAACAGGGATGTAGAAACATTCCAAAAAACGGGTTGCAAAAGCAACATCCTATTGCAGCCCTGTTTTTTAAAAGGAAAGGTGGGTATTTCCTGCTGCCCATGGGGAGTTTAATCATAGGTGAGTGGGAGCAATAGGAGGAAATACAGGGGATTCAAACACTTATGAAAAGGTGGGATTTGGCCACAGAGGTGTGAAAATGGGACATACCAGCTGCTGCCTCACCAGGACTCTGTACCCTGTGTCCTCCCCGGCACGAGACCATTTATTGCTGTGACGTGGGACGGGGACGCTCATTCCTTCTCCCTTTCCGGGAGGAGGGAGGCGGGTTGATCCCGAAGGGCAGCACAGCTCCAGGAGCTGCCAGTGCGCCCGCGAGTTTTATTCTCTTTTTTCTTATTTTCCCTGGAATCAACCCCCGATCCAGCCCTTCCACAGTTTCAGCAATGTTGCCAGGGAAAGCAGAGAAGAGAATTGCTTCGTCCATCTTCATCACCCTTGTGCCACCACGGAGGGACGTGGCCACCAAGGAGAAAGCCCAGCAGGAGCCGCAGCTGGATGGTGCTGAGGTCCCCAGCACCCATCACCCCCAGATCCTGCTGTCACCCCCCGCGTTGCCCAACGGAGGTGAGGAGTGTCCATGGGGGGCTGCGAGCAATGGGGAAAGATGATGATGGCGCCAAGGAAGCTATATGGGGATGCTTTGCTAAAGGATGCGTGTGCAGAAAGGGATGTGGGGGTATTTTTTGGGGGTTATTCCCCAAATCCCTGTACCCATCCTGGAATGGATCCGGCTCCTGGGGAAGGACTGTGTTTGCTCTCCATTGCCGGGTGCTTATCAGTGCTGTTTGTCCCCTCTGGCCACGATGGCGTTTGCTTTTGGGGCAGGTCAGCGAGCGCTGCTGCAAAGCTGTTGAGGCATTATTGTGACAGGGTGTTATCGTGATGGGGTGTTACTGGACATTACTGATCCCCTAAACCCCCTATCTGTCTGTTGCTGCAGAAACCCACCCAGTGGCCCCTGTACCTGCATCCCCACCAGTCCTCACCCTCTCTGAAGTGCCCCAGCCCTTGTCCACAGAGGCGCTGGGTCTGGCGCTGCAGCAGCTGGACCTTGCAGCACCCGCCACCCTCCAGGTGAGGATATCAGGGTGCAGACCCCCAGTGCCTCAGTTTCCCCACCTGCAGAAGCATAAGTAACATGGTTTTGCCTTTCCCCACTTGCCAGGCCCCTTCCACCTTCCCTGCTGAATTGAAGCCACCCACATTTTGCCAGGAGCAAGCAGGCAAGCAGCAGTGGCAGGATGCGAATGGGTACCCAGAGAGGGACAGCTCCAGAGGTAAGGGGAGAGCCAGCTATGCACGGGCTCATCCCCACTTGAGGAAATGAGTGGGGAAACTGAGGCACACAGCTCTTAACCGCTCTCCCTGCTTCTTGCAGACATCTGTGCCTTCTGCCACAAAGCACTGGGGCCCCAGGAGCCGACGGTGGAGGCGATGCAGAAGCAGTACCACCCTGACTGCTTCACCTGCCGCACGTGCAACCGGCTCCTGGCCGGGCAGCGCTACTTCCAGAGAGACGGGTGCCCCATGTGTGACACCTGCTTCCAGGTACCCATCCTTCTTTGGGGAAAACCGGCACCCTCGGAACATCTCTTGGGGCATGGGCTGGTGTCTCATGGCATGTGTTCCCTAAATTCCAGGCCACGCTGGAGAAATGTGCCAAGTGCCAGGGGCTGATCACAGAGCACATAATCCGTGCCCTGGGCAAGGGCTACCACCCCAGCTGCTTCTCCTGCGCTGCCTGTGGCCGGGCCATCGGCACTGAGAGCTTTGCCGTGGACGAGCAGGGTGACGTGTACTGCGTGCCCGACTTCTACAGGTTGGCAGTGGGGGAGTGTCTCCCACACCGGGAGTTGGGTTTGGCTTGTCGCCGTCACCCTGCAGGGCTCACGCCGCTCCCGTTTGCTCCCATCAGGAAATATGCTGCAGTGTGCAGTGCCTGCGAGCGCCCCATTGTCCCCCACGAGGACAAGGACACCTACAAGATCGAGTGCCTGGGACGCAGCTTCCATGAGAGCTGCTACCGCTGTGAGGTACGGCCCCGGGGGCTGGGGGGGCCCCCAATGCCAAGGGGGGTGGCACTGAGCCTTGGCTGAGCACGCACACAGGGATGGCAGCACCCACGGTTGTTTTTTAGCCCCTGGTTTATCTTTCCAGTAATGGGGACGGGGGAAATAAATAAATTGGGTGGTGGTGATGATGATGATGTGTTTGGAGAGCTTCAGCTTTGCACACTTTTGATGTAGTTTGTCGCTTTTATGGAGTGCTGATGGGTTTTGCAGGGAAAATAGGATGTAACACAACACAGGGACCACTAAAATGTGGCTTCCTTTCCCCCTCCTGCCCCCAGAGCTGCAGAATGCCATTGTCACCGGAGATGACAGAGAACGGGTGCTACCCCCTGGGTGACCACCTCCTCTGCAAGTCCTGCCACGTCCGCTGGCGCAACGAGTCGTCCTGCTGAGACCCTGCAGCTCATCCATCTCCTTCTTCCAGTGCCAGGCACCAACAAGGGGGTGCCCCCACCGGGATGCACCCCGTGGCTGATCCTAGGTGCTTGCTGCACCTCCTACTGCAGAACTGGGTTTTCATCACCAAAATGTTCCCAGGACCCTGACCTGGTGGTCTGGTGGGGTGGAAAATTGTGGATATGGCCCGGCACAGCTCTGCGCTCATGACGAACATAAAATGCCCTAACAGAGCAGCAATGGCAGAGGAATGGAGGTTTTATTCCATAGTTCTTTTTTTAAACTCCTTTTTCAAGGCCAGTTTGGTTTTCTTGGGTGGTGTTTCTTTCTTCTCGAGCTTCCTTGGGGTTTCACTGAAATGTTTCTCGCTGTGGAGAGCGGGCACTGATTTAGTTACTCACAGTTAAAATAAAACCCCAAGTTTAAAAACTCTCATTCCTTTCATCCACCCTGCATTCCAAACCTATCAAATCCAAGTTTAAAAATAAAGAAAAAAAGCTGGGTTTGGATTTTCTAGGCGTGGCAAGAGTTGGGTCACTCAGGTCCGTAACAGTTGATTTTGGGGTGTAGCGATTTGGCAGATGCTGCTGTCACCTGGGGGAGAGCTGAGTTGTTTTTTTGGGTGGATTTGGGATTTGGCGATGTGCCGTGGTGTTGATAAAACGGGTTTTGGTGTGGTTTGGGATTTTTTTTTTTGCTGACTGTCTGTCCTGAAGCCGGCAGAGGGCAGCCAGAGCACGAATTCCTCCATCAGGCAGCAAAACTCAGCTAAAAGCATCCCACAGGGCCGGGATGCTGGGAAAGATGGACAGCCCCATTTCTGTATGTTATCCAAGATTATACCGCTCTGCCAGTGGAAGCTTTTTGATCTTCTCTCAGTCCAGGCCTCAAACCAGCAGAAATTAGATCGTTTCTCTGCGTGCCCAACATCTGCACAACCGATGTTGCCGGTGCTTAGTGGTTTTGTTTGCGAGGGCGTTGCAAACCAGGCAGAGAAACTTTTTAACTTTCTTTTTAACTGAAAGTGCTTAAAAAGCCACAAATCAAGAGCAGATAATAGCAAGAGCATGTGAGATGATGTTTAATGCTTTCCTGATGGAAAATGGGAGCTGTAAACAAAGAAAACAACCACCAGACCAGCAGCCCTTGGGTCACGTACAACATCTCTCTGGTGTGTGCCGTGTTTATGAGTGAAGGGCTTAATGATCGTTAATTAATCACATCAATAACTATTTCCTCATGACTCTTCCCCGTCTACATAGCTGATTACTCAGCGTTTGTTAACGAGCATCTCCGGGCCATCAATCAGGTCATAACTTGCTTTAAACATATTTATAAATAAGTTGTGGTCTGTCCCAGTCACGTAAGTCGGTGGCTTTGGGTCCGGTTGGGTGGGAACTCCTTGTCCCCTGCCAGGAAATTCCTGTGCTCCAAGTCAGCTCTCACTTTCCAAAGTGTCTTGCACTGTGAGGAAAATCTGGAATCAAAATGATGCTAAAAAAGTAAAAAGATGTGGCAGTGGCCAAAGGGAGCAGGAAAAAGAAGGTCCAGATGGCAAAGGGCTGCTTGCTTTTTGTAATACGGATATTTTTCCATGCAAGGTTTTTGGGGAGGATGGAAGTGCAATGCTGAGCGGTGTTTTGGATGTGTTATTCCAAGTTGCGCTACCCTTCCACAGAGGAATGGTGGGAAGGAGTTGGGTATTTCCCCCTTGGAACCTTACAGCATGGGCTGTTGGCACTGGGACTGCGGAATTTTTGGCTGGAGGTAGGCAGGGAAATGCTTTTATTTACAGGCAGCCCTGGAGAAGGTCCTGGAAAGCAAGGAGAAAGGAAAGGCACTGCTGGAGAGTTTGGCAGCGTGGTGAAGGGATGTGACGTGGCCAGATTTGGTGTGATTTTTCAGAAGTGAAGGGTGACAAGGGACAGGGATACATGGACACAGGTAAGAGGACAAAAAGGCTGATTTAAGCCATCTTCTTCCCAGATGAAGGGAGAAGCACTATGAGCCGAGGCGTGGGGAGCATTGCTTTGCCTGAAAAGCCTCCCTCGGGAGGAGCTCGAGGAATTTTGAGCCGCATGCAGGAGATCCTGCAGCGGTGAGGCTGCAGGAGCTGGATCCCGTCCCACTGCCGAGCAAACCCAGATTGGCTGCAATGGCTCAGCCTGTCCTTGGGCTTCTCACCCTGTCACGCGCTCTTCTGCAAGCACCCAGCTCTGCAAAAATAAACCAACCACACATCCTGCCTGCAAAAATAACATTTTGGGGGGCTCGGCTCCAAGGCCTTGTGGAGGCCCCCCCGGGACCACCCAGGTGTAAAACCCACTCAAAGTCCCTCCTCTTGTCCCTGTGGCAGTGCCAAAGGGCAGAGAGGATCCCAGCGCTCTGAACTGCTCCGGCCCTTCCCTTGGCTGCTGCAATACGCCCATCAGCTCTTGCAATCCCTCTTGGCAGGCCGAGGAGAGCGGGAAGGACCTGGCTGCCTTCCAAGGAGCAGCAAATGCAAATATTTCCTCACTTCAGGCTGGGTGCGGCCCGCGGATAACATTTCCTCGGGCTTTCCCAGTGAAGGCATCCGATATCTTGCTCTGCTGTGAGGCCAACTCGCTCCCAGGAATACAACGGTGCATCCCATAAAAAAACCCCAAAGGTTATCTTTTAACAGCTCAAAGGACTGCCTGATTTTTAAAAAGAGGTTTTAAATTGAAGAAGGAGATGCCGGGCACAGCTCTAGTGGTTTTACATCAGTGATTAAAGTGTTGATTCATTTAAAAAAAAAAACCCTTTTTGCAGGTTTTTTTGGAAAATGGAAGATTTATAGTGTGGCACAAGGGAAGTGGGATGACAGAAGGGCTGGAAAAGGCGCTGGGAACAGGGTTGGGTGCTGGTGATGGTTTTTCTCAAATAAGATAGAAAGAGCTGCAGGAAAACTGGGTTTTTCCTTTGGCTCCCAGGTTAATGGCAGCCACATCCCAGCCGGCTCCCTGCAGCGTTGTTCTTCCCCACAGAGCACTCAGACCTATTTTCTGCACTCTCCTGTCTTTGACACAGCCTAAAAAAATTATATTTCTTAAATGAAAAGCAGTCTGATCCTGCTAATTCTGGGAGAGACAAAACCCAGCAGGGATTATACCAGGAACAGCCCAAGCCTGGATTTCTCCAGTTCATGCAGTACAGGTAGGATATATATTAAAAAAAAAAGAAAAAAAAAAGCTGTATGCTAATATTCTCCTTTTTCCCCCAATTTTCCTGGCAAAACGGAACCACCCACTGCCACAATGTAGTTTTAAAACATATTGGTTTTGATAGCACGAGGGGAAAGGGATGAGGCGAGAGCGCAAGCGCGTTACCAGGCTGCGACCACTACACTGGCTTCTTTATAAAATAAAGGATAAAAAGCCCAACCCACCCTATTTCTGAAAACAGACGCACAGCACACGCCTGCGAGCAGGGTTTTGCTTTTTCATATTCCAGATTTCCTTCGTTGTATCAACGATTACAGCATCCTGCAGCCCTGTTTCCTGAAAATTACCAATTTTCACCCAGATTTGGCTTCAAATGGTTTAAGTTACATCTTTATTTTGCTGGAATGTCCAGTAGAGCAGTGAGAGTGAGGTGTTTTATTAAAATAAAAACACGGATATTTTTCGAAGAGGTTATCCCCTTTGTCAAGGTGGATTATTGACCTCAGGGATTTATCACTGGGGTAAAAAGTGGAGAACGATGGGGAATAAATATATATAGTATAATAATATATCCCTTAATTCTCCTTGCAGCTAAACTTCTCCTCACAGCCAAGGTGGGGAATATGCTTTAATCTCATTTATTGGATTGCTTCATCTGAGTATGGATTTTTTTTTTTTTCTCTGAGGCGATCGGGCTATAGACGGGGAGTTAAGGACAAAGTGTTTCGTGAAGAAAAAGAGAAATTCCTGAAGAAAAAAGAAAAACTGAGGCAAAGGAGGGTTTGGGCTGACAAAAGGCGGCGCGGGCCGGGGCTGCCCCTCACGGCCCCTCAGGCGCTGCCCCCCGCGCTCGCTTCACAAAATGGCCGCCCGGCGGGGCCGCGGGAGCGGCGCTGAGGCGACAAAATGGCGGCGGGCGGAGAGCGGGGGGAAGGACGGGCTCGGAGCGGCTGCGGGCTCGGAGCGGCACGGGCACAGCGGAGGGGCTCTGATCCTGTGTGAATCCCCTCCGGGCGGGCGGCTAAAGCGCTGCGGGTGAAACCTGACCTTCTTCTTCTTCCCGCTCCCTCCTGCCCTTTTCTCCTCGCCGCCTTTGCAGAAGGATGTGAAAATGGCCAGAAATACG
>VWZT01009835.1:0-17456 GCA_013397055.1 Pachycephala philippinensis
ATCTTACACTGTAACCTAAGACATAAAGTCATAGTTAGACATGATTACCTTCCACATACCTGTTTCAGTTTTTTGTTGTCTTTTTGCACTTTCAGCACTGCTGCAATATTTTCAAGATAACTGTCTAGAAATAAAAGCTAATCAAATGCTTATTCTCCTCAGGCACCACTTTATACAAAAGTGGCTGTATGTATGCAGCTCTTCAATAATATTTAAATTGTTTCATGAAGTGGATTGTTTGGGTTTGAGAAAGTGATGGGCTGTGATTTTTTTTTTTTTGGTTACGCTTTGTTTTCTTTAGGGCAGAAGATACCTCTTTGCTGGTTCAAATTCTGGTGTGGTGCAGTCTCCAGTGGCATTCTGTGACAAGTACACCACTTGTGTTGACTGTGTTTTAGCAAGGGATCCTTACTGTGCTTGGAAACCCCTTGAAGCTTCCTGCACTGATATTTTTAAAGAAGGTGAAATGGAAAGGTAATAGTATCCTTTGATTACCTTACAGTTACAATCAATATTTAACCAGTCTTGTCCCTTACTGATACTTGGAATTTTAAAAAGTGAATGTTTTCAAATACAGACTTTTTCATATCCATTTATGTCTGTTAATTCTGCTTAGATGACTCTTAATTAGTACAAGGGGATGGGCAGGTTTTGGGAACAAGATTTGAAGTTGTAATGGTTGGACTTCCTTTTACAGGAACTGGATTCAAAACATAGGTGGAGATGCATCTTCTTGTTCTGGTGAGTTAGTTTTTGAAGAGCTCCTTCGTATGTCTAGGTGGAGTGGTGAAAGAGTTCTGTTTAGTTCAGCTTTGCTTTTGTGATTATCTGGACATTCATTTACATTTAAATAGGTATGGGATTCTGCTTTGAATATTTGAGCATCTATACGACCTGCATGTTGTCTTAAAAACTGTCTGTGTTTGTATGCATTTCAGTGCGCAGTGCACAACCCCCTGAAATGAATGGGGGCACCTCAACAGTGACTTGTGAATGAAAGCAATACCAGAAGTACTTCTATTGCAGAGGGCTCTGTCTCTTTGATGCAGCATTTGACATTCTACTGTGAGCTTTGACAAGTGCTTGGTTATTGCTGCTAGATCAGACTAAATGATTCTAAAAAAAAAGCTGGTTTTATGGTGAGAGGGGAGGGGGAACTCAGAACATGATACAGAGCAGCTGAAGTACCTACCATAGTGCTTTAAGACAAGTAACCACAGGTCCTTTCTTTATGTCCTGCTGCCACCAGAGCAAGGAGATCATAAAGAGGAGTAGAATTACAGGAGATGGGAGCTGCAGTAAAAAAAGCTCTTAAGAGTTTGATGTACTCGCTTTTGATTTCTAATTTAAGCAAAGTGTGGACCACCATGAGAGCTTTGCTTGTTATTTTTTTTATTAACTTACAGGGTGGCATTGTGGGTGTGCCGTAAGTGCAAATATCCTTTTTTTCAGAAGAGAGTTCCTAATTCAGTTTCCTCTTGGATATTTTGTAGTTGCTGGTTTACTTAAAATGCACTGATTGGATATAACATGAGACTAAGTACAGTATCTTTCCCAAACAGTGACTTGTCTCAGGTACACTCTCAGTTGTGGATCAGTGAGGTCTCACTTTATCTAGAAGTGGAGACTGTCTTGGAGTTGAGGTGTCCTATCTCTTAGTTTGTCTTGATGTTTCACGTGCAGCTTGGTATTCCACTGAGATTCTTGCATGCTGTCCACCTGGTCTTGTGAGGTGAATGCCATAATCTTCATGCTTCCAGTAAGACTGTAACACAGTCTGATGAAGCTGTACAGATAAGAGCAAACTGGGATCATTGCTGATACTCTGCACGTTTATTTTGATGTTCCAGATAAAGTAAGAGAGAATCCCCTACAGCATACATTCAAGCATGGGAGCACAGCAGAACTCAAGTGTTCTCAAAAGTCCAATCTGGCACAGGTAGTTTGGAAGTTCAAAGATGATGTGCTGAGAGTGGAGAGTCCCAAGTACCGTCTACTGGAAAAGGCACTGCTCATCTTCAATTTATCAGAAGGAGACAGTGGTGTTTACCAATGTTTGTCAGAAGAAAAAGTGAAAAATAAGAAATTTTCTCAAGTGCTGGCTAAGCATGTTTTGGAACTGAAAAAAATGCAGCATACCACGGTGGGCCCCACTGTGACAGCCGGACCAACAGAAGGTAATAGTGATGCGCCAAAAGTATCAGCTGTAGCAACCGAGGGGTCCACTGCTCACATCTTGACCACTCACATGGTACCAGTAACGACAGCAAGGATATTAACAAAGCCCATTGGCCCTGTCCTAACAAGTGTAGCCTCCAACACAGAGCTCTTCAATTCAATTCCTGATGCAGTCCCAGAAAAGACAATGTTCCTCAAGTCAAATGATAACTTCCTGTTGATGTTCCTCTTCCTCTTCTTTTTCATTCTCTTTTTGTGCCTGCTCTCCTACAACTGTTACAAAGGCTACTTGCCAGGGCAGTGCTTGAAATTTCGCTCTGTGATGCTGCTTGGTAAGAAGAAGACAAAGTCAGATTTTTCTGATTGTGAGCAAAGTGTGAAAGAGACGCTGGTGGAGCAGGGCAGTGTGAGCCACCAGAGCGGGGAGCAGCCCAAGCCTGCGCACGACACCGGCTACGAGACGGAGCCCGACTGCGGGAACAGCCAGCTGCAGGCGGGGGACTCGCAGGCGTCCCGCGAGGCCAGGGACAAGCCCTTCGACGTCAAGTGTGAGCTCAAGTACGCCGACTCGGACGTGGAGGGGGAGTGAAGGCCCCGTTGTCCCTCTCAGTGGCGGAATCGAGCTGTGGTCCTGCGGCTGGCTATTTGAGCACGGAGAGCCTGGGTGTGACAGCTAAGCCATAGCAGGGGTTACATGCTTAAGCTGTACAGCAAGCCAATTTTCGTTCAGATCTCAACAGATTAGAGAAGTGGTGTACTTGTCTGGAGACCATAGCATCTTGTGTTGTACTGTCTTTTTTTTCTGTTTTTTTCAAATGGCCAGTTTCAGATCCCCCCTTGTTTATTCCCAATTTCCCCCCCCCCCACTGAGTGCTTTGCTCTAGTGAAGCTACTTGCTTGTTCTTTGGCCATATTCTTCAATAGAGTAAAAGTAACTTTATAATTCAGTTGGCTTTAAAAAGTACTTCAGTCTACAGATATTTTTAGTTGCCATTAAAAAAAGATCTAGTTTCATTTTAATTCCAAATTGGAAATTGAGTTTAGTTTATCAGATTGGTAAATTATAGACTTTTGTCCAGATTGGGACATTTTTTTCCTTTGCTCTTAGTGATTGTTTTTAGTTTTATGCTTTGTGTTTTGGCACACTAGATCTCTTTAGTTGGTTAAAGTTAATTTTTTTTAACTGCTCTATAAGTATCTTAGATTTTAAGGTATAATGGGGATAGCATTGCCTTGATTTGTGTAAGACTCAGGGATAATCTTGTTTATAGGCTTTTTTCTTTGCTGCTTTCTAGAAATGTAGGTACAACAATATCAGTTCAAAACATGGAGTAAGTGGGGAATGGGGAAGGAGGAAACAAATGCTTTTCTTTTTTTTTTTTCCTCCCCCCACCAGCCAGCCAGCTGGACATATTCACATTTTATTTTCTATACAAAACTGGATTTATTATTTTTTTTTCTTTAGTTTATAGAACAGTACAGGCAAGCAACTGTCAGTTAGCAGTGACACGGGAAAGAGATTTCTTGTGTTGTGGAAGCAAAACAGGAATCCAGAAGAATTAACTCCAACAATTCAGCTAGTGACTCGCTGGAATGGACTGTCAGGACACAGCCTGATGAGAAAACATTGCTGATTTTTTTCTTCTTTTCAGATTCAGAAATAACTTAGCTTCTTTTTGTGATGAATACTTGCAGCGTCACCCTTTCTGGATGATACCTTCACTCTCCTATGCAACTGGAGACTTGAAACTGGAGCTGCTTAAACAATCAGTCCTTTGAACTGTTTATGTGAATCATGCCTGCTAACGTGAAAGTGTGCATTTGTTCTCAGCCTGGTTCACAGCAGCACTGTTTGTCTGTAAAAGCATTTTGTGTGCAGTACAGTCCTGAAGAATTGTTCCTCTCACTGCTTCTTTCTGTAAATATTGGTAGAAATAGAATACATTTTAACAGTAAATAGCAGTATGCCTGGGCTGCTTTTCTGTGTTGAACCTTCATGCAAACATAATTTAGACCATCTTAGTGTAAACAGTTTATATTTTATAAGATTCAGTTTGGTTTTATTTTTCTATTTTTAATTATGTACATATAACAGAATAAATATTAAAATAAATTGTATTACATCTTGGCTTTTCTGAAACGTGACACAATGACAGTGCTTTCCATTTGGCAAGCACTAATGTTCCTTGAGATTTCCTTTGCGGGGAATGTAAAAACTTTGTCATTAATTTGAAGCAGCCTCTCAGCTTCAGTTGAATGGGTTATATATAACCCAGCGTGGGGAGANGGGGCCTAGGGACACTTCGTCTTACTACCTTTCTAAAACTCATTTGTCTTTTTGCATTATTTCTTCATTGTGTGATGTATTTCTTGCAACTTTTTTCCTTAGTACCCTTTTACTTTCTTTTCTGTCCTCTTCTGTCACACAGCCTCATCTCCTATACCTTTCCCTCCTACTGGTACCTCCTTTTTGTCCTGTGTGGGAAGTGGTTCACCTCCTTCACCCACCAGTACCCAGCCTGATGTTTGGTCTAGCAAAGACCCCGTAAAGGTCATGTTGTTGCCACCTTTCCTAAGTGACCAGGTACAGCATGTTAGTGTCCGGGGACCCTTCCACCTCTTCTGCCAAGCCACAGGTAAGTTGGAGGACCCCTGTATAAGCCAGCACTTTCTGCATTAAAGGTTTAGGTGGTTCACCATGTACTGTTTAAGTTTTACTTTTCTGGTGTTTCGGTGGGAGGGAACAAGAGCAGACAGAGACAATATCAGGATGCTAATGTGCTCTTACCAAGAGTAAGTCACTGTGAGCACTGTTCTGTATAATGGAGGCTCTGATCCAGCAATCCACTTTAGTATGTTAATAGGCAACTGATCTTGTTAGGCTCACATGCATGCTGAAGGAATTCAGTGAATCAGGGTTGCACACGGATGTTTAGCAGGTAGATGCACACGTGTCAGTGTGTATGCCATTTAAAAACAACACTTCTAGTGGATTATAACTTTACATATTTTCTAGACCAGGTCAGTCATTCTTTTTTCATCTTATTTCAAATGGTGAAGTACATACAGTAATAACAACTTCTGTTTTATGACGGATGTATTATCTCAGGTGTACAGGAGGACAAAGCTATTCTTTCCGTAGAAATTCAACAATTTTTTTCCAGTTTTTGTTTGGATTGTTACAAATTACAATTTGTAATTGCTGGTTTAAACTGTGATTTAATTGATCTAAGCAGGTCTTCATATGTAACCTTATTCTTTAAAAGAAGAAATTGTATAGATTGAATAATTATAAAAAATAGTGTTGTTCCATACTTGTGTCTCTTAGTGTTACGTGGAATCAGATCAAAATGCATAAATCTTTATTAGCATAGATCTTAACAAAGGCACTAGTTGTATTTCCGTGGCTAAAAGGAACAACAGTGGGATGAAGGTTCTTTCATAGAATAGAACCGTTTAGATTGGAAAACAGTTTTCACCTCGTTCACTTTTGCCAAAGGCAATTCAGAAACTTCATTGTCCGCTATAGAAAAAAAAAGTTACAATAGCACAAAAGATTTAAACAGTTTGATAATCGTACTACAGATTTATTTTAAAATTACTATTTTTCATCCAGCAGTGGCTGTCTTAACATGATGCTGATGCTGCTCTTCAAAACTGTCAGTAATT
This sequence comes from Pachycephala philippinensis, assembly GCA_013397055.1. Classification (NCBI taxonomy): domain Eukaryota; kingdom Metazoa; phylum Chordata; class Aves; order Passeriformes; genus Pachycephala; species Pachycephala philippinensis. The sequence goes on from VWZT01009835.1 coordinate 5,848, forward strand.
GGTTTTGCCTTGGTAGTGAACTTAAGAGGGAAGGTGCAGTGTCCTAAAGTCAGCCTGTGGACTTCAGTCCTCAGGAGGTGTAGGGGTGAACAGTGGGAGAAACTGTAACAACCACCTGACATCCAAGGGGTGCAGTAATGGCACAGGTGGGGCCAAGGTGACCCAGCTGTGGAAGCGCTTCTAATGCCTCTCAAAGTGGGGAAGGACTGGACTTTGTGTCATGGATGGAGGTTTTTCTCCCTTTGGGAAACAAGGCAATTGGCTGACACATCGCACTCTTCTCTTACCCAAGAGTACAGCTTTAGTCCCTTGATTTAAAAAACAAACAAACCAGCAAATGCAAACCATCACACTGAACTGGTGCAGATATATTGCGTCTTTCTGGGTCCTGCATGTGAGGATATATGAATTCATCCTGGATGGGGGGTGGCTAAGCAATCGCTTTTGCAAGAAAGGTTTCTGCATGGATTTATTCAAATTTGCTCAGTGTCTGTAAATATTTCTTCATGTTAACATAGCTGTAATGGAACTTTATTTCCATGAGCTATGGCTGTAAGGTAAAATGTGTTTGCAAGGAGCAAAAGGGTTAAATGAGACTGGCAGAGAGTTAAATGTTGTGCCTGGTTGTCTGCAAAATGATATGGCATCAGTAAATGTATGATGCAAATACATAGATTGCCACATCATCCAGTCAAAAACCTCAAGCTTATTTTTAATTAAGTTTCTAACTTAATTGTTATTTTATCAGAATTGCTGAATCTCTTCCTTTTTTTAATTGTAAATGTCTGTTTCAAGCTGTCTGGAAACTCAGCAGGAGTTGGTGAGTTCTTTTGCTCATCTCTTACTCATCCCAGGTGTTTTAACCTGAAAGCTCGCCTAAGGATAACACTCTACAACTTTGTAACTGGCTCATTTCCATTAGGTAAAATTATGTGGATACAGCACAAACAGCACTTGTGGCAAACTGCAACATTTTTTCTGAAAAACAAGTTTTTTCAAGCATGGAGTACTCCTGCCCTTCTGGAAAAGGAAGGAATAAATCTCCCTTCACAAATGTCCTCCCAGTTTGTCTCTCTCTGCTCCCCCAAAGAGTCTCACACTTCTCCAGAGACCTGCCTGCTGTATGTGCATGGGCAAATATTAGATTTCCTGTGTATTTTCTCTAATAGAACTTTTCTCTCCCATTACAGAATTTTTAAAACCTTTAGAGGCAGTTGAGGCAAGCTTCAAATAAATTGAACAAAATACTATACCACGTAGTTCAGGGGAGAGATGGTGAGTTGGTGATGTATGCACCTGCTGTATAATTTCTCTGGTGCACTCTGTTGAAATAAGGTATAGTAGGAACGGGCCTTTTCTAGAGTTCTGGTTCTGCTTGAAGATGTTTTACTGGCACCTCCTTCCCCAGCTTTAGAGTAGTATCTCCATGTCCATAACTTCACAGACAGATGACATAGCTAAAATATACTGAGCGTGCTGTGCAACAGTGTACCTGCTTTTACCACAAAAATGCTGCAAAACACGGTGCTTTACCTGCAGATTGAGACTCTCTGTGTCCATGGTGTCTAGATGACTTCCTCCCTTAGTTTGCAGCTGGAGATTTTACATGCTGGATTATTTCCAGTCTTGGTAAAAAAACCCAGGAGTGTGAACATAAAAGTTCTGTGAACTTGGCAATATATTTTAAAGGAGTTATTATTTCATGGAGATACTAAGATGGGTATCTGGTAACACCCACGTACAATGCCTGTTCCCTGTGGTTATGCTATTTTAGAAGGAGTACGAGGAAGTTTCCCACATCCATGGAAGAAAAGATCCATAACTTGAAGAATCATAATTGCAAATGGTTCACTAGAGATTCTTTGGTGGAGCCTGAAGTTGCACTGAAAGACATGCAGAAGGGTGGGAAAACACAAAATGCAATGCGCTGAAAATACAGAATGCAGTGCACTTCATGAGGACTGCTGCAGGCCGAGTAAGACTCTTGACAAGGCACCTGCAAAGCAAGTGTGAAAGAAACCAGCCCCAGGCTTGTCCAGGTGCCTGAGGGCGGCCTGTGCTGGTGTCACCAAGTGCTGGTTCTTCACAGGTCCCAGCCAGAAGGGTTCAAAAGCCCATATACCTTGCTGCACCAAGGAGGAGGAAGTCGGCTGTCAGAGACTCACTTACCCATGGAACTGAGTAATTCATTCTTGGGTGAGGTTTTTTTGCATCATCTGCGTGATTGCATCAGCCATGGTGCCCTGGGGTGGTCTGGTCTGGTGTAAAGGTCAGTCAGGAGAGGCAGGGGGGTGTGCAGCATCCAGAGCAGAATAAGCCTGCCTAGGAATGTGCTTGGTGCTGGACACAATGTTTGTCCAGAACTACAAATGACAGCATTTAAATTACAGCATGTCCATATCTTATAATGGACTTTACTTGGGTTGTTATTTTTCTGTTCCTACAAGAACACAAATGTCAAATAGCAATTTTTCATACACTTGTGTTTTATAACCAGTTGAAGTTGGTAAGTGGCCCTCAATTATGGCTATGGACAGATACAATGTTAATTTTTGAAACGTGACAATGGTTTAATTGGTAGCCTTGAAAGGAAAAGCTCTGCATCTTCCAGGACAAATCAATCCACTGCACAAATATTTCAGAACTTTATAATTTAAAATTTTTGTGCAGTATGTTTTGAGATTTACACAGTGATGCTTTCCTGAAGCAATACCCATGACTTCAATCTGTATTCTTAGTGAATGGTTGGTTTACCTTCCTGTGGGAATGGTAAGTTTGCACCTTGTTAAACCATTTCATATCCCGCTTCATGAATTGTCTTCTCAGCAGATCTTTGGTGTTTCATCACATGCTATTTGACTCAATATCAGTATCTTTGGCTACAGTTGTCTCATAGTAGGTGTTAATTTGTCATTTTGTAGATTTCTACCTTTTTTTTTTCAATGATTTCTGCACTGACTAAACATTGCTTAACAGCAACTTGGCACTATAAAACCTTTCCTGTGTGCAGATCTCGGACATACCACCTGTTTATTATTTGGGATGCATCTAGAAGACAAGTTAAAAAATTAAGATTGTACCTTTAATATATAACAGAAAAGGGCTTGGAAGTTTTAAGGTTATAAAATTGGGTAAATGTCGCAGACCTGTTTAGCATTAAACTCACAGACATTAAAGATACCCTTGTTGGTTTAGATTGCAATATCTTAGGAATGTAATCTTCTTACTACAATGCTGGTGTTTCTTTTTTCAGATATGGGGCTTGCTGAGACCCTCATAGCTAAGTCTGCATGCAAAACTAACAGCATTAAACACCATTGTAAGTGCTGGTGTTGCCTGAGCTCTGCTGGCTTCCTTCACATAACTTCTGTAAGAAAATTGAAAATCAGTTTTCTTGAGGACTGTGACATGGATGATGCATTCTTAGATTCTGGCATCAGCAGCAGATTTTGAAACATCTCTGTAGAAATTTCCTTTGCTGTGCAGTTTTATGTGTAAAGGCTATGTCAAACTAAGAAATACATGGAAAGGTGTGCAACAAGAATGCCTTTTCATTTTTTTTAACTATATTAGTTTTCAAGTAAGGACTAGAATAAGTTCAGTGTAAAAATAACTTAAGTATAAAGCAAATGAAAAAGCATCAGGCATCAAATAAAAAGGGGAGAGCAAGAAAAAGAAGTAGAAACAAAAGTGTCTTTATTTTTCTCTCAGAAGGTTTTGTCAATTTATTTTTTTCCTACATTTCACAGTGTGCAGCTCACCACATTTGTACAGGTTTTTCCTGTGGAATGAATAATAAGGTGCAGTTGGGAAACATCTTTTGTGGCTTTTGGTAGTTTATAAACGATTAAAACATAAATAATTTAATAAAGACCCTAAAATACCTTCCCATGGGAGATTCAGTCCACTTAGGACTAGAAGCTGTAGGCTGCAGTGGTTACTGCTGTTGAAATGTGCATGAAACACTTGAGGCTGCACGTGTGCCGTAGTGTGTCTCCTGCACACCAGTAGGTGTTGTGGGCACTCACCACTAAGTTTTAAGGCTGCATCTCGTCTTAGCAGAGGGCTTGGGGAAGGGAAGCCATTACATGGTTTTCAAAGCCTTCCACTGGTACCTGCACAGTTTGAATGAGCCACCCTTTTGAGAGAATAACTTGTCAAAAAGTCTGTCGAGGCCAAGGAAAAGAGCTGGCACCTCTGCAGGAGTACCTCTGTGAAGCAGCAGCTTTGCTGTTTAGTTGTCTAGTTCAGCTTTTTGGCTTGCTTGGGGATTGGGTGCTACAGCTACAGCTGCATGGGCTGTCAGCAGAGACAAACTGAGTGGGTCACAAAACAGGCAGTATTCTCTATTTGAATTTAATGTACGTGATTTTGGGAGACTATGAGGGCGCAGGAAGAAGAGGTTTTGCAGAACCCATGTTAGCTTTTGTAGTGTGCCTAGGTATGTATAAAAGGAGAAGCTTGCTTCACATTGGGGTCTTTGAGGCCCAAATGCCTTTTTGGATGTCTTATCTCAGGAGGGGGGGATTCAGGTGTGTATTTTGTTCTCTGTACCATTTGCTTACAACAGTTTACTTGACCTTCCAGTTTAGCCTTTCTTCTTTTGCAACTCAGCATAGTATTTCAACTGTTCTTCTCCTTGCTAATGTGGAACTCTTGATTCAGTAAGGCCTCAGCTTGGAGCAGTACACTGGTAATAACTCCTACGCCCTGGCCATGATTTCCCAGTCATGCCTAGTGAAATGTGATGGGTTTGGACTGGTATTAGGACCTGGAGCATAACCACAATTTTATGCTGTTTTCCTCAGAACATCTTGTTACCTGCAACCAGTCAGGATTGCAACCTGACTACCTGTACACTTGTTTTTCTTCCCAATGAGAGCTACAGCCTGTAGACTTGTAATTATTCTGTTGATGATTAACTGAGTAATAATTTAGACCAAAGCTGTCATCTTTTTTCAACTATTTCTGCTACCAGAGCTGCCTCAGCATATTGTGTGCATTGTCCCCCCAGTTGAAATGAAAGTCTCATTTCCATCTCTTCAGTCATCTTCTGCTAGATCTACCTGGCAAACAAAGCAAAAGCAGTAGTTTGTGTTGTCTGGGGAACAGGAGTGATTTTTGGAGAGCATGTAACTCCTTAAAATATGTCCTCCAATTTTCTTCACTTTATTTTAAAACTTAGTGTAGTAGCCTTGTTAGCTGATAGGACGGCCAAAAATAATTTGGCAAACTCAGAGTGCCAGGGAACTTTAGGCTGGTCATCAGGGAAAAAATTCTTCACAGAAAGGGTGACTGGACATTGGAATGGGCTGCCCATGGAGGTGGTGGAGTCAGCATCCCTGGAGGTGTTTAAGGAAAGACTGGATGTGGCACCTAGTGCCATGGTCTAGCTGATAAAGTGGTGTTAGGTTGTCGGTTGGACTTGATGATCTCAAAGGTCTTTTCCAGCCTAGTTAATTCTGTGATACTGTGAAAGTGGAACCTAATTTTTTTTCCTGACAGTCCCTGGTTCTAGCTTGCTGGTGCTTCGCCTGATTTTTCTTCACAGACAATTACCTAAGTTCCAATTGCAAAACCTTTTTCTGGACACCCTCAGAGAACATCTGAATAAATGCATTAACAGTTACCAATTGCATTTTCCTCTAATGGGCCAGTCAGCCATTTTCCCAAACTGCTTTTAAATTCCACTCCGAGAAGACGGATGCCATGTCCTACTTGCACCCACATGCGCTGTGCATCACCTCTAGTGACTGGTTGCTGCTTCCAGCTGTTACATGGTTCACGTTTCACAGGAAGCGCTTCCTGCTTTTCATCTGCCTTAATAAGGCTGTGTCAGCTTGTGGTGGTGATGTTGCACAAAGGGACTGGTAATTTAATGAAGCACCAGGTCTCTGAAGGAGGAGGACATCATGCATTCTTCAGTAGGAAATACTTGGTGTTGGAAGTAATATTCTTTGGCATTTCAGAGGGGTCTATTTTCTTGGCTTTTTAAAGGCTTTTTCTTGGCTTCTTTTCCATTGCTGTCAAGCTTGTCTTCTAGAATGCATTGCCCTACTTTAACAATCAAAAACAAACACTAACCAACAAAACTACAAAAAAATACACACCCCAGTTATAGGGGGTACAGGCTATTTAGTTTGCACACTATTTGGAGAAAACTGCAAAGATGCTTGTCTCAATTTAAAGATTTTTTTCCCCACTTTTCCAATCAGTTACCCTCTGATAGCTTCATTTCGTACTGATTTATTATTTTGGTATCAGCAGCAATGACTCAGACTCCTACAACTCAAGAAACTGACCAGCCCTAAATCTTTCATTCACATACTGGGTAGTGCTGGTGGTAATGTTTCATATTAATGATTGACTAACCTCTTCCCGGGCTAACTTTGATGTCTGATTTAAAAAAAAAACTTCCTGCATCCAGATTATAGGGCCTTTTTAAAACTTAATCCCGGCTCTGGATGAGAGCTTCCTGTATGGACTTGGTTTTCAGAAATCTGGGATGTTTGCTTCAGTAGCATTCAGCAAAGCTGCAAGCTTGATAGCAAGCATTAAATCCAGATGCCATTCTTTTTCTTAATCTGCTGCACGTGGTGAGCTTTGAAAGAGGTTTTAGTGTGTATTGGGTTATACAAGGGAGTTTTTTCCTAAACCTGAACTTCCCATCACTGTGGATAACCTCTGGTAGCAGTTCTTTGTCTAGATTATAGGTTTTTGTGTAAAAGACTTTTTGTTACCCTGATAGAATGTCTCTGCGGGGTACCTGTTGGTTATCTTTGCTGGATTTCAATTTGCTGGCAACTTGCAGAAATTATTAGCTGGGGTCTAGGTTTGCTGATGGCTCCTGCTGTTGTACCAACTCCCCTGTCTTTATCTTGGAAGTGTTTCTGTGAATAGAGGGAAGCCTTATTAAATGTTACCCTTCAAGAACTGGGTTAGAAATGAGGGACACCCTATGCTGAACCACCAGCAGCAGTAGCACTGCTCAGGGTTCACAGTGCAGCTTTTGAAATGTCTCCACAGCTCACTGCACATTGCAGCACTTGGCACAAGGAGCCAGCTCGGCCAGTGCTCCCTCTTGGTCGCCCTGCGTTATGTCACAGAGCTCTACTTAATCCATAATCTACTCCTTTTAAATTAGTGTCTCCAAGCTGTCTTCAAAACCATATGTCTATTGGGATGTGATGCATATATGGCAAATGCTTAATTTGGTCCAGCTTAGCAGGGCACATCCCCATGCTGCTCTGAATCTGTAGCTGTATACTGCAGTTCTTTAAGTCTGGTTTTATTTACTCTACTTTTTTAACCTTAGGTCAAATTTACACCAATAACCCAGTGAACGCAGTCAGACTGTGGGTGGAAGATTACAAGCAGCTGCAGTGGTATGAGTTTCTATGCTATCTATGACAGCTGAATTTTTTTCTCATGGAAAATACTGAGAAAAAAATCGTCTGGGTATTAAATATGTAATTTGTGTAACCCAGCCTGATGTGATATAGGTCAGAGAACCCATTCTGCTGGCAGAAACTACCTGGACAGTACCTGGGCCATTACTACCTGGGCATTATCATTTCATTCAAACTACTGAAAGCAGAGAAAATGAAATCTGCGTGGGAAAGAAGCAAACACTTCCACAGACACTGGAAATTTTGAAGGGCTTATGCAAAGAAAAGGGGTAGTTCAGATAATGCCACAAAGTTCCTTGTATTTTTGTTTGATAACAGTTAATTCCCCTTCTAAAATCACCAAGGTGGCGAAGTTGATTTTATTTAATCATGTGTAATTAATGTAGTTTATTAAGCAATGTTTTTGAAGTAAACTGTTTGAAATATATTTCATGACTGCTTAGACATAGCTACTTACACATCTAGCCTGTTGTGCTGTTTAATTCTCTGCTTGATTATTATGTTTTAATAAGAATACTTTTTAAAAATCTTTCAAGCATTCCTAACATGGATGGCAAAGTAAGTAGATCTGGTGTGTCGGAAGCTTGTATTTTAAAAGTTGCACTAGACATATAATTAATTTGTATTATAGTAACTGTAGAAAATGCAGAGTATATCTTCGTATTATTTTCCTTTATCTTCAAAAAATACTTTCCTAACCATTATATATGATTCTGAATTTCTCGCCATAGAATTGTAGAAAATTTGCATTTAACAAATGTGATTCAAAATTTTTGCAGATGAAACTGTTTCACAGTGTATTTTTTTCTATTGGTCCATCCTGAAAATGAAATCAAAGTAGAGAAGGTAATTGCCTGAGAATTGGAAACAAGCTCCACTGAAACAGGATCAGTAAAACCCTGAGTACTGCTTGCACCTAGATTTTGCTCTCAACCAGTGTAAGTGGGGATGAGTGTGTATCTCTGGGGATTTCCAGTGCTTCTGACTGCACAGAAAAACAAATGAAGGGTAAAATTGCCTAGTTGCAGCTTCGTAAGGGGCCAATCTGAACCAACACAGCTTGAAAAATTTCATGTATAAGGAAATTGTTGCATTTTTGTCTCTTGGGGAAATGTGGATGTAAGCTGAAATTTGGGCAGATTTTTAGCACAATTCGGATCTTTAGCAGTGGAAAATAGAGCAGGTTCTCTGGTGTGAATAGTACATTTGAAGTAAGTTTAGGGAAGTGTCCTGCATTAAACATGCCACTTCCTTGCATCGCTCCAAAATGGCACTTAGGGATTTTGATTTTTTTTTTTCTGTGCTTGCACTTACTATTCCTCCTGTTTGTCCAAATTTCAACTCCAGCTTTCGTTTACTGAAGTAACTTGTCCCTGGTTCCAGACTTCCCATTAATTTAGTGACATGTTACCAGTCTGCTGGTAACTGTAGAATGAGTACAATCATCCATAAAACACCTTTTAAAAAAAAAAGTGTGTGCTAGACCAGCTATTTTCTGCTGTCAGCCTTTCAGACTGTGCCACTTCCCTCAAAGGAACTCTACAATGCTTTAACTAGATCATGTTCTCTATCATTCACCCTTACTCTTACTGCTAATTTGTGTGCCCATATTTGTGGGAGATTTGGAAATAAAACTCAGGAGTTAAGAATTAATTATGATTCGCTGAGGAAGTACACAAATGTAAAAACTAGTTGGTTTTTTTCTGCATGATTATCTAAAACTTATTTGGGACACTAATGGTAGAACTGTATTTTTCTAGGGAAAAAATGCCACATCAACTTGCAATACAAAGTGCTCACAGTAAAAGCTGTAGTAGGTTCTGTCAAGACATATTTGCAAAAATAGTTCATTTTCTTTTTACCCCAAATTTCTCTTTACATCGTCTCATGCTAAGGCTAGTCTGATCCTAGACCCAGAGGGAGAAATAGTCATGTTTTAAACATCAGAATTACTAAGATCTTAGCTTGGCCCAGATGTCTGTATTTTAAATGAAAAGGCTCTGATGCTGCCAAGCACACTTCAGCCAACCTTGCTAGTTTTCTGGGAACAGCTGTTCTGTCCTCCAGGCTACTGTCAATCTCTGATTTATTCAAATGTTGCCCTTGCAGGTTAAGACAAATAATAGTAACCAGGCTAAAAAATTAGATTGCTCTTTGTTGTTGATCCAAGCTTCTTTCAAGTTGTGTCTTGCTTAAGTGCCGTCTGTGACTACAGGTTCTGTGCTTTTTCCAATTCTGCGTCTTTCATTACTAGCTCCAGCATCTTTGACGCACTGAGTTCTTGAACTTTTCCCCTCCTGGCCTTTTCTTCAGATTCTGCGTGGCATGTCTCCGGTGGTTTCAGCTTTGTACCAGGAGCTAGGTTGGGTCCTAGTGCTACAGGAATTCGTACAGGCAGATGGTGCTGGTGTTCATCATTGGCTCTACCGTGTGTGTGCCAAGTTCCCCCTTGTGAGAATCCACACAGAATTCCTCAATACATACAAACTCACAGCTTTGGCTTGAACCTAGATTTCCAGAGTTAGGTCCTCTTTATCCCAGGTTTTTGGTACCTGGAATTTCAGCTGAAGAAACCTAAGAAACATTACAATCAACCATTTATGTTTTTAAGCCTAATCTTGATTTGATGGGGTTTGTTTTCTTTTCAAAGACTCATCTTCTATTTTCTTACAGAATAACCTGACATTTTTACAGGTCCAGATGACTCCTACTTTGTCTGGAAGAAGAATGGACAAAAGATGAAGGCATGCATCACGGAGCAATCTCACATGCTGCTTGATGGCAGAGTGCATGTTCTCAGCTGGGTGAAAGATTCAGTATCACAAAACACAGAATACAAATGTTCATTGATCTCAAAAGTTGGGAACACAACGTCAGAAGTGCTGATCACAGTGGAGGATACAGGTAGGCTTGTTTCAAATGTATACTGTGTTTGGCCTGACCTTGATACAAGTAAAGCTCTGTAACATTCACCCATAAAACACGTGCACATCTAAAGGTGGTAACTCTTGCCTACAGTGTGAGTATCCGCTTCATTTGTGAAAAGGTTTTAGAGCCATAAAAACTCCTTCTTCTACCCCCTCCCTCAAAGGACTGATGTAAATTAGCAGTTATGATCTAGAAATTGAACCAAAACCTGCTAAACTAATAAACAAAAACTGAAAACCAAATGATTATTAGAGAGCTACAAATAAGTACTCTGCTGGAATTCTACATGGTAATGCAGAAAAATTATTTAATTCATAAGGACTTAAGGAAGTCAGAAGGTAAAGAAAAACCCCTACTAGCCTGGATTTTTAAAATTGCATGACTTGTAAACCACTTATATTTGGGCAAGGTCAATTGCCTCTGCTCCATCTGGACACTAATTAGGCAGGTGGGCAGTTAGATAACTTCAGCTGCTGCAGGATTTTGGGGTATCCAGACTGCCTGCTGCAACTAGCTCTTGAGACCTTACCCAGGCCTGGAGAAGGTCTGAATAGTCTTTAAAAAGACAGCAGGAGCAATGGACGTGATACAGCGTGGATTTTCTTGGCAAAATGAAAGAAAAATTAACCAGCTGGTTAATACTGAATGTGAGTCTGTCAAGGAAGGCTCAATGCTGATTTTTTCAATGACAGAGAAAAGCCATGGGAGTTATGCCATCACTCCAGTTACTTTGAAGTCTGTGTCAGAAGCAGAATTAAGAGCATCTCAACCAAACCAATGTAAATGTAAAACAGACAGAGGGGCTCTCACTGTGCTCTAAAAACATAGGAGTGTTGCTAGTGTCCCAAAGGATAAACAGAAAATATGTCACCATCAGTCTTACCTTCTGCCAGAGAAGCTGGCAAACAGAAATAGCACTAGAATTTTACCAAGATGCAATAACATAGCCCTTTTTAAATTATCAATGGAAGGAAGTATAAGGAACTCTTGAGTGAAATTACATGGCACCTACAGAGGGCTGAAGGATCAGACCCAGCCAGCATGGATTTAGGAAGGGCAGGTCCTGTCTGACCAACCTGATCTCCTTATGTGACCAGGTGACCGGCCTGGTGGATGTGGGAAAGGCTGTGGATCTTGTGTACCTGGACTTGAGTAAGGCCTTTGACACTGTCTCCCACAGCACTCTCCTGGAAAAGCTGGCAGCACAGCTTGGACAGGGGCTCTTTTTGCTGGGTTAAGAACTGGCTGGATGGCCGGGCCCAGAGAGTGGTG
>VWZT01009835.1:17471-47260 GCA_013397055.1 Pachycephala philippinensis
GGCTCTGCAGAGGGACCTGGACAGGCTGGATCCATGGGCGAAATCCATTAATATGAAGTTCAACAAGACCAAGTGCTGGGCCCTGTGCTTTGGCCACAACAATCCCCTGCAGCACTACAGGCTTGGGACAGAACAGCAGGACAGAGGCCAGGCAGAAAGGGACCTGGAGGTTCAGTGGACTGGCACGAGCCAGCAGTGAGCCCAGGTGGCCAGGAAGGCCAGTGGCATCCTGGTCTGTGTCGGCAAGAGGCCGGCAGGACCAGGGAAGTGATTCTTCCCCTGTACTCAGCACTGGTGGGGCCACACCTTGGGTACTGCATCCAGTTCTGGGCTCCCCAGTTTAAGATGATGGAGTGGGATGTTGAGATGCTGGAGCATGTCCAGAGAAGGGCAACAGAGCTGGGAAAGGGTCTGGAGCACAAGTCCTGTGAAGAGCAGATGAGGCGGCTGGTGGTGTTTAGCCTGGAGAAAAGGAGGGGCAGGGCAGACCTTACCACTCTCTACAGCTGCCTGAAAGGAGGGTGCAGCCAGGTGGGGATCGGCCTCTTCTCCCAGGCAACCAGTGACAGGACAAGAGGACATAAAACTCAGCTGTGCCAGGGGAGGTTTAGGTTGGACATTAGGAAGAATTTCTTCACAGACAGGGTGATTGGACTTTGGAATGGGCTGCCCAGGGAGGTGCTGGAGTCACAGTTCCTGGAGGTGTTTAAAACTGGATGGGGCACTGGGTGCCATGGTCTGGTTGACAAGGTAGTGTTGGATCATAGGTTGGAGTTGATGATCTCAGAGGTCTTTTCCAACCTGATTGATTCTATGATTCTATGATTACTGAAGAATGGGGAATACTAACTGGACACATCCATCAGGTCATTGGTTCATCATGGCAGCTGGTCGTCTCCATTTCGCCACCCTTCTCCCCATGCTCATTATGATCTAGCTGGAGCATTCCTGTGCTTTTTAGATGGGTTTGAACTATTAATTTCTAGGTCTTACCTTCTAGATCTTGAATCACAGATAAACAGCACTAATCCTGTTTCCTCAGGAGGCTATTAAGTTTGCTGCACAGAGTAAGAGACATAACCATTTCAACAGCACTTACTGCCAAATGAGAGGAGGGTTCCTTCCAGCCCCCTTCCTGCAGGACAGGCAGTCCTGCAACTGATCAGGTACTGACTTCTACCATTATATGGTAATCACCCCATGTACAATTCTCAGATAGTGCAGGCCAGGATGCTTGGACCAAAGAATTTGATACCTGGAGAAGTGCCATCAGTGAACATGACAAGATGATGCAAAACTGGAGGAAAACATGGGTAAGACTTCTATAAACTGCCTCTTGCACTCTCTGCAACTGCATGTATTTATGTAACAAAATGATCAGTGTTCCTGTACATGTCATCATTTGTGACCCTCTCAGCAGTAAAGTCTGTTCTATCTATGACATTCATTGCAGTCATGTCAGCTTGTTCCTTCAGTCCACTAACCACGTGCTCATCAGTCAGTAGTTCTCTTCCTGCCCAAAAGAGTAAGTCTGAGTATAGTGAATAGAGTAAATAAATTTCATCACATCTGTAGACTAGCTGGATTGCAGAGACTACTGGACTTCATAAATGGTACTGTCCATAAAAGCTGACCTTGTTTTTAAAAAAAGAAGTCCATACCCATCTATTAGTATTTTTCTCCAACAGTTGGAACAAAGATTACTTTTGAAAACCTTAGATGTGACATGCTTGCTGCCTGTGGAACAGTTAGTACAGGCAACTTTTAAGCCCCATTTTCATTTTTAGAGTGGTATTAACACATCGTTCTGAAATTTTTCTTCAGGAGACCTGCAACAAGAGAAACAGCCTCTAATGGACAAAGGAATGAACAGGCTAGAAGGAGAAATGTATGCAAGTCAAGAGTACCTGGTACTCTTACTATTATTGCATTTGGAGATGTCTTTGCAAGCATTAGTGTTGGCATTAAAACTGATACTCAGAATCACCTCAAGCATGAAGTGGAAGGGGATATTCTTACTGCACCAAATAACTAATTTAAGTTACATGCTGCAAGAGAGGCCACCCATCCCATGCTGCACCTATCTCTGGTTTTCTGATGTCAGCTATTTCAGCTTAATAAAGAACAAAAGTAGTCTCAGTAAAACTTGTGCTGTTCAAAGAATATAAAATGATGTCTTCTGTTTTCAGTTCATTAAGCCAACCAGTTAATTTTGGGCTTGAGGATCTTGGCATATGATTTAGAAATTAGGATGTGGATCACATTTATTTAAAGGCATTTCAACTTGTACACTTACTTTTCTTTGTTTACCCTTATGTTGCCAGTGTTTTGAAGAGCATTCCTTTCTAGTGTCATCAAGTGCATTTGTTCAAACACATTTCCTTTGGTAATTGTGCTGGGTTTGGATGGGGTAGAGTTAATTTTCTTCACAGTGGCTGGTAGGAGGCTGTTTTGGATTTGTGCTGAACGCAGGGTTGATAATACAGAGATGTTTTTGTTGTTGCTGAGCAGGGCTTACACAGAGCCTTTTCTGCTTTTTGCACTGCCACAAAGGGCAGGAAGTTGGAGGTGCATGGGAGGCTGGGAGGAGGCACAGCCAGGACAGGTGACCCCAACTGACCAAAGGGATGTTCCAGACTGTATGGCATGGTGTTCAGGATATAAAGGCAGGGGGGATGTATGGAGTGATGATGTTTGTCTTCCCAAGTAACCATTACATGTGATGGGGCCCTGCTCTCCTGGGGAAGGCTGAACACCTGCCTGCCCATGGAAAATTGTGAATGATTTCCTTGTTTTGCTTTGCTTGTGTGCATGGCTTTTGCTTTTCCTATTAAACTGTCATCATCTCAACCCACAGGTTTTCTGGCTTTTACCCCTCCAATTTGCTCCCACTGTGAGAGGCTGGGTGGCACTTGGTCACTGGCTGGGCTTAAACCATGACAGTAATAAAGTTCCTGTACCAAATGAAGAAGTTCTGACTAATGCTTAAAATACAGATAGATTACAAAGTATGCAAGAAGATTCTTTAGTTTTGCAAATTCTTCTTCTATATTTGAGAAAATATAGCTTGAAAAAATTCTATGCTGAATGAATTGAAAGACCATTCCTTATGATGATCAAGACTGAAAATGTGCAGACTGAAAATGTGAGGACCTACATTATCTACAGTACAACTGTTCTACTGCATTACTGCTCAGAGTTTTGTCCATCTGCATCTAAGAAACAAAAGTGTGAAGTATAAACCAAATTTCCTCTATTACCTGCTTAATGGATTTCAACAATCTGGAAGCAAGTACGATGCTCCCTAATCAATCAATCCAGGCAAAGAGCTGCTTCGAGCCATGGCAGAAAGCTTCAGACTCATCCCTAAGTTCTCCCCTAAGTGGTAAGATTTAAATTAGAGTGTTTCCCACATTAAAGAAAGCAGTCTCCTCATGCTAAGACTTGAATGACCCATTTTTTTTTTTTAGTATCAGACCACCTTGTCACATACGCAGGGTGAAAACTCATATTTTCCCTATTTTCTTAAACATTTTCCCTATTTTTCACATAGGCATTTCATTAATGCTGATGCAGACTTCTGACACCACCAGAGATATTTTTTTTCTCATTTGTTCTCATAATTTCTTTGGTCTTAGGACAACTATAAATAGACATTCTTTGAATTGTCTCTCCTCCATTTGTTCAACAGATTTGGAGCAGACTTAAGTTTAGTTCAGTGGAGCTGAGTGGGAATATAAAGTAAGACAGGGGTCAGGGTTATAGATGACACAGCTAAGCTTTGCTTTGTCTCTGCAGGAAACTACTGCAAGTAGTAAAAAGTTGCCAAACTTTTTGTTTAGTTCAATCTTGTGGGGGAGGGGAACTCCAAAATCTGTGTACTAGCATTAGTGACCATGGCTGTGACACCTTATAGTAAACTTTTTTTTTATACTCTCTAAGAACTGGAAAGAAGTCCCTAAGATTGAGAACAACCTATAATGTTTCTGAAGTTTTATGCTCTTCTACAGTAAAACAAAATAGAAAACAGGATCAAAAAACAAACTTCTTCACCAAATGGCCCTCATTCCATGCAATAACTGGGTTTAGCAGTTCCAGAATTTTAAATGTGTATCCAAGTGGCACAGGTCCAAATGAATAAATCACAACTTACCTTTGGATCAAGGGTATATGCTGGCCAAAAGCATGTTTTGTCACTGGGACCTTTCATCCCCAATTTCTATTTAAGATTTGACGGAATTAACAAAAAGCTCATCATAATAAGTAGTGACCAACTGCGCATTTCAGCGTAAGGCTGGCTCCCCTTCTCAATGTTCTTCCCAAAACTGCCATGTCACGTGCCACTGAATTCCCACAACACAAGCTTACTTGTCACAACCATTCTTTATAGAATCAATATATTGTAACAGATTTTATACAATTTATATTCTACAAAATCGTTTGCATTTCAAAATTATTTAAAGTTTTTTGTATCACTTCTATCATCACAAGGCAGCTACTTTCCAAAGTATTGCACTACAAATGTTCAGTATGGTGAAGCGCTTGCAGACATACCTCAAAGATGCTGAGCAGCACACGGCACCTGTATCACCTTTCAGAAAAGCTGAGGCAAGTTACATTGAGCATCCCTCCAATTACTTTCTTTAGGCTTTTCCCCAAGTAACAGTATTTATACAGGCCGTTCCCACTAAGGTGCTCCACCACTACTATAAGCACATTTTGTTTTTAAAATTTTATTTCCTCTAGGATACAAACTTCATTTCTTATAAGATATAAATTTTTTCTATTTAGATACAAACTGAGATTGCTCAAAAACTGCTTTATGTATATACCAACACAACCCCAAACTGAAGGAATGAGGAGTCTCAGCAACGAGAAGGTACAGATAGCAGGCCGGCACATTTGCTGTCCTGCGGTATCTAACTTCAAAGCACGATGAATGATAAACTACTCTCGGTAGCAACAGAAACATGAAGTTTATAAAAAGTCTACACAGAGCACATTCGCTTCGGGAATTTCAGACCCTTGTAGTCTATCTCCTTCACACCTGATGTATGATCCCCAAAGAACAACACAGAAGAACTAACCAGGAACTTTGTCATCATGGTCTTCCTTAATTAGTTTAAATACAGCTACCTGCCCCAAATAAATTTCTTGCTGACTAGAATAAAGTGACATTGATAGCAGCCGGCCATTCTGAGCAGGCTAAGTTAGAAGAAAAAACTAAGAACAAACCCACAATCAAAAAACAGCTGAAGTTTTTTATACAGGAGTTAAAAATTATGGGCAACTCTCCTTTAGCCCCTTCTGGCTTGACAAATCTCTTCCCAAAGAAAATTATTCTTCTATCAGATTCTTTTGGTATATTCTATCCCAAGAAATCAATGCTAGTCCAGAAAAGCATTAAAGTTCAAGCCAGTTCAAATGGTTTGGGGCTATGACAATTTTGTGTTGTCATCTGCTATAGTAATCAGACAAACACATAGAACATAAAAATTAACCAGTGCCTCATGTGCTCCAGTGTATATTTTGCTTAAAGGGATTCAGAATAGTTTACTTAGCTAACTTCAGGTATTTCTTTAGATTATGTTATTTTTCTACCTTCTTCCTAGGGATCTAACAGAAAAAAAAAAGCCCAGTAGAGCTGGATCTGGATTTACTGATGGTCTTCCAAATTCAGTATCGCCATGTCAGCAGTTGCGCTCTTTTCCAATTCCAGTGCATATGGGTTGTATTCTTCTTCAAGTTTTCTCTTCCAGACTTTAACTAGGGAATATTGGAAAAACAAACAAACAAACAAGAAAACAAAGAAAAAACAACAACCAACATATTACCATATAATACTTGAGGAAAAACTTAAAATGAAAAGGCAACCCTGATTCTTTACTTCCCCTTCAAAATCAGTGCTGAGATAAGCTGACACACAGGCATGTTGGCATTTACATTATGTTAACAAAAGAATAGCTTAGGAGTGATGGGGTCCACTGAGGTCCTGGTGTCCAACACCCTACTCAAGCAAGGCTAACTCTGAAGGTGGTTCCATCTTTAAAAAAAACTGTAAGTTTTCAAAACTTTCAAAGAAGTTTTAAGTTGAGTAGTATCTGCAATACATTGCATTGTCTGCTGACTTAAAAACAGAGCTAGAGGAAAATGTTTCTAGGAGTGAGTGCTTGTGGGCAGGAAGATGCATCACAAAGAGGCTTCAATACAAAAGCCAAGTCTACCACAGTCATGGAGTATGGACATCTACAATTAATCTTAAGAGGATTTTTTAAACAGAAATATAATTAAGAGCTCTGTTAAACCTCCTTGAGCAAAGTAATGAGTACTGCCCGCCACTGGTGGATTTCAGAGAGGAACTTTCTTTAACACTTTCTCAGCAAAAACTGACCTCAGATTTATAAAAAAACTCCAAGAATTTCCCCCTTCCTTACTAACAACTAGTGCAGATACCATTTGTTTCAGTGAAAATCACGGAATTGATGAGCACTATGAATGTAAATGGAACAAAAAACAAGTCAGTGGACACTTACTGTAATTTGGTACATCCTCATCTGAGTCTTTGGAAGATGTTTTACAAGTTTCTAACAAGCCATTTTTTTCAGATTCAGGAGTTAAGATGCTGGGTTGGGTTTCTCTTAGTCCTGCTTTAGCTTCTTCCTCTAAAGCTGCTATCATATCTTTGTAGGCCTTCCTGGCCTCTGTTGTCAGCTGTACCATCCTATGAAAATGGTCCTATGGCAATATAAAATATTAGAGTTTGAATCATACAGCAAGTTTTAACATCTCCTTGGAAGTCTAATGAATATCCCTTATTCAGAATGTGTAGGTTCATATATAAAAGTTGAGCAGCTTAGTATGTATGAAGACATGAAAAACACAGCATTTATCAGCATTTATAAAAACACCAGTTCTCCTGGGAAAAAAAAAATTGAGAGAGATAAAGATGAAGAGGATGTCAGGAAGAGATGGCAAAAGTAATTTTTTAAAACAGTGCTGCCTGCCTGTACTTATAAAATCAGTTTTTCATATAAGTTATGTATATGACCTGTGACGAAGAGTGTAAGTCTGCAAAAGGAAAACAAACAAAAAACCCCTTCAAAATCACAGTATTTTTATCTCCTCTTCCAGATAAAAAATGAAGCTGAACAAAAACATGAAGTGACTTATTTCAGCTTACCTGAGCCCCATCATAACTGAAAATTCCCACCACACTCACAGGCACTGCTTTGTTCACACAGCGGCCCAAGGCCTTGCGATTAAGGGCAAAAACAAATGGGATATTCTGCTCACAGGCACAGTCGATAATGTTGTGTAGAGTCTCGTCCAGCCCACCTGGAGCAGACAATACAATCAGGCTGACTGGAGCTAAAGAACCATAGTGTTAAAACATGGCAAAATCCCATGATTATGGGTGCATTCTGAAACTACACCGTATAGGAAAAAAAATCAGGGATCTCAATAGTAGCATTGAATATCCATTTTTAAAGGAGACCTTGACATTTTTTTCCTAATTCTTAGTTAGCATTAATTTTAGACTGCTACCATTCCGTATTTTACTATATATGTAGTACAGGCTATCAAAAAACCCAGCTGCTAAGGAATTATTTAAATGACAATAATTACAATAATGACAACAAATTAATACCAATAATGATAACTTTCAGGAAACTATCACTTTTATTGTCACTCCATGTCCTAAAAGAGACTGACACAGTGGGACTCCTTGTGATGGCAGAGCTGGCATCAGCAGCCTTTGGATTGTCTCAGCTGTGCAGTACAATTTTTTGTAGGGCAGCACTGCAAATCAGTAACTGAAGAGACCCTAATCTCATGTAACTTCTCCCACCCCAGAGAGTCTTGACTCAGCTCATAGTTCAGCTACACAGCAGTAAACAATCTGAACAAGGAAGGCAACTTTATACGGCTGGATTTCTGAGGATACTCAAAAAAATTCTTCCAATAATACTACTGCTGTCAGTATATCGAACCTTTTCTTTTGCATTTCTTTTATTAAACTGACATTTTTTTGTTAAGAACTTATTTACCCTTTGACTGAATCTTTTCACAGTTTGGAGAGATGATGACACACTTCAGTTTTTTCAGCTTCAGATGTTTCAGAACTTCTCTAAGACCCATAACAAGCCTGCGTTTTATCTTGGCCTTTACTGGGTCTTTCTGATACAAGCGATCTTGGAAACGAACCAGTTCTTTTAAGAGATCTGTCACACAACTGTCAACTTCTTTACTAAGGACCTGGCTGCAGTAACTGGAAGAAAAGAGCAATCAAATGTTAAATTGACTAAAATTACAAATATGTAACATTTAAATAAGTAAAACATTAAATATACATTTTAAATTCTATTCTTTGTCTCTGTATTTTTTTCTATTTCCACTTCAAACACACTTGTTATATAAAATTTTACTTAAGATTTTTTTTCAGTGTCTGAGAACTTAAGAGGAAGAAGTTTTGTCCCTTGTGTTACCTGGCTCCTCAATCAAACTATATTAAAAATACATATATACATGTACAATAAACCTACATATATACACACACATATATATATTTTTGATCCCAAATAGCATAGGTATGTGCATATGTTTTTCTACTGAATCATTTTTCTGAGGGCACTTATTTTGATGTATATGAATCAAAGTACAGCAACCAAAGTATAAGATTATAACTTATTTCTGTAAATTTGAGGCTGTGTGTAGTAAACGTGGAAAACTGGATCAGATTCCTCCTCCGTACATTCATGTCTGTCATCGTATTTCACTTATCTGACTATGGCTTTATATTGTTCATAAGGAAAGGATACAAAACAACATGCTTCATCCTTCTAGTACTCTCTGGGGAAGATCAGAATTACAAATTATTTCACCCCACCCCATTTTTACACAAGGAATTTTTCAGTGAAGAAGGGTATCAAAGAGAAAAAACTAAAGATATATCAACTGCATTGTCAACAGAAGGATGCCAATTGGCAAATTCACATAAGATAATGAGAAGAGATCACAACATCTATCCTGGATCTTAGAGGTACAATTATTTCCAAATTTTATTCAGGTTACAAGAATCTTTACTTAATATTTCCTACTGATTTCACTAAGTCTTGAGGACAGATCTACTGAAACACTAGAAAACATAATCTAAAGAAAATAATCTAAGCTTTGCTGAATGCTCTACATCCTGTAATAAGTAAGACTGAGCTGTCCTTTACATTTTCAACCCCAACTGTGCTCTCAGTAGAAAACTTGCATAGACTCAAGTAATGTTTATTGCAACTAAATTAAGAAATAACACAGCAGGAATGGTTGGATCACTACCACTACTATAACATGAACTGCAAAAAATGCCAGTGGTGGATTGGCTTTATGGGAGGAGGACCAAAAGTTAAAACACTGCTTTCCTCAATAAACTGTTTTAAGCTGTCATGGCTGGATCTCTGACCTCTTCACATACAGTAATGACTATTTCTTCTTTATAAAGAAGTGTATACACATCATCTTAAACGTTTAACTGAAACTGTTTGCACATAATAACTCATAAATACTCCCTTTATTTCTTTGCCCAGCCACAACATGAAAATGTCGTCTGGTTTCTTTACATTTTTGCCACTTGGTCTGGCAGCAGAAAACCAAACTACAACTAAAAATATTATTTAAGAAATAAAGCAGCACACCTTATTTAAGCTGTTAACTCATTATTTAAAATAAAGTACTTATTATTTTAAAAGCAGCTTCTTTCCCTCCCTTAGCCTCTAACAAATTTGATTGTTTTTTCCTTCAAGGAACATGCATTTTCAAGTGAGAATCACAAAACACACAAAATTTGTAATTTCTTTGTGTGTCAGCTTACAGAAGGACTGAAAGAAAATAATTTAGAACCTTCAGTCTAAACTCCAGTTAGTTTTGCAGAGAATGCAACCGAATTACCTTGTTTGAAAAATGCCATATTGGTGGTACTGTGCAAAATGAGACATTGATACAATCAACACTTACTCTCTAAAATTCCTGCTGTGGATTTTTGGAAGAGTAGTAGTTAGCTGCTTTGACTTCACAGAACCTTCTTCAGATTCCTTGATCCCTGTATTCTCCAGAAACTCTTCAGCAACTTGTGTTACTGGAACAGCTATCATATAAATCAAGACATTTCAATGAAATGACAGGCGAAAAAGCATTGTGAAGAGATTAATCTGTCAAACATGTATAGAAGAGTCACAATTTCCGTATTACAACAGTCTGTGGTAGTAGGGAAACAGGTCTTAACATTTTTTTTTTTTTAATCTCATAGGGTTTTTTTTCCTCATTTCAAACCTCATTAATTGCCAGAGGTGTGAGGGAACTCTCATTACAACATACCATAAAACCAACAGGTATAGGAGTGTGGAATAGTAATCAGAATCCCTATTATTCAACTGCACTGACTTTCAGCTTTGGCCCACTTTACAGTCAAGATAAGCCTGAGACAAATCTCAGAAAATTCTGAGGTTACAACTTTCATTTGGCAGTATTTAGTACCTAGTTTCTAAAGTACTAAATGTGCTCAAATTTTCAGCTCCATACTGTATTAAAGCTTCTCTTGAAAGATACCTGCTTGATTATCCTGTAGAAGTGTTTTGTCTTCAGTAACATTTCCCACTGTCTGACAAATGTTATCTTCATCTTTTGGTGCTGCTTTCTGTTCTAACAGGTGTTGTTGTTTTTTTTGTTCTCTTTCTTTCAGAATAATCTAAAAATATATATCCAAACCAAATCAATTTGATGTCATGCAGATAACAAAGCATTACTCTTACCACATATTTACATACAGACCATTCATAAAGAGGTTCAGCACTACCATCTAAAGTTTACAACCTTTTCTTTCTATTTGCAGATAAAAATAATGAAAGAGAATTCCTAAATTTACATAGAAAAGGACTTTTTAGCTTGATTACCAATGTATGGGTGGAGAAAATATTTACTAGGGATAAACTACAAGGGCAGAACTAAAGTTTAAAAAATTCTCTGTATAGAAGACATGACAGGAAGCAACATGAATGGGCAAAGAGTGAAGATACAACAGAAATCACCCTTGGGACCTAACACCTGTTGCTGCAGAATCAGCTGGAGTTCAGGTTTGGAAGAGCACAGAAACATTAAATACTACTTCTGTTTGATCCATTCTCCCCAGTCCTGCCAATAAAGCCATCTTTGTCAAACCAAGTAATATTTCTTTACATGTCCCCCTGTACCAGTGACGTGTGGACACTTTTGTAGTGGCACTTTTCCAGCTATCAATTGATTCAAGGGAGAAAGTACATTTTTGGGGAATCTGTATATGCCATTTAGCAAAACTACCCTCTTCTACCCGTCCCCTCTCTGAAACCAAGCAAAGCTGAAATTGAATTCAGACAAGTGGACACTGAGATGCAAATCTCCATGTGAGGGGGCTTAACAGAGTCAGAGTAACACACTACCCTATAGTTTTATATGTAAGGTAAAAAAAAGAAGGACCTTTTTAAGAGGTGTTGGTCTCTTCGCTTTAGGTACTTCCCTCTGTTTCCCTTTCTTTACCAAAGGAGCACTGGAATCCAAGGGATTATGAGGCATCTTTCCTTGGTTTAAACGGTGGCTTCTTGTGGCCGTTGCAGGGTCTTTAGAAAGCAATGGTATGGCACCACCAACTAAGATTTAAGAAGAAGTCTGCATCAGACAACTATGACATACCTAAATATACCTATGAAATACCTAATGAATACCGAAACTAGAATCCAATTTCAAGTTTAAGACTGGTATACACATACTAAATTTGTGTTGTGTTGCTATTAAGAATATTTACAGGCAATCCTGTGTCATCAAACACTGTTATTTTAAGGAGATACTCCTCACAAAAGACTGCTGTGTCCTCTACTTCTATTATACCGCTGGAATCACAAGCTCTGTCTCAAAAGCAGAATTTGACCCAACAGTGAGGTCCAAGCTACCTTCAATACCATGCCATGCCAGTAAACCTTCAGGAATTGCCATGTTTCATGGTAGTGGCATTTCTTCCTCCACAGATTCTGTACTGTGTTAAATACTGAGTAGCAGTATTACAGATTTTAGATTTACTTGCTGTAAATAAACTTGATCACTTACGCCTACCTTTTGTTACACCTTAATGAAGCTGGATGAAATTCATTTGCAAATGGGTAATGAGTAATGCAAAGCTACAGCTAGGTCTCTTTTACTTAACCTGCTGAAGATGTTTACTTTACTTGCATTTTTTCAGAGGATTTAGAGCACAGAAGCTTTAAATGAGTGGACAAATGACTAAACCGGGATCTTCCAAACCATGACCGCATACCAAAAAACTACTCTCCCTATCAGTAGGAACTGCTGTATCCTGTGGAGCACTTTGTCAAACTTCAGTTGCCTGCAATATAAAGCAGTTCACATTAGCAAGTCAATAGAGAGGATGACTAACTAAGTACCAGTGGAACCAGCTTGACACCTCTGTGACTCAGGCAACCTCTCTCCCCTAAATACACTCAAATATTCTGCCAGCTTGTCTTAAACCATCTTCATTTACTGCTTCCACAGTATTTATATGCAGATCCTCCCACACCACATGCAGTACTCTTACCATAAACAGTTTATGTCATAAAACTGCTACACCCAATGTTTCTTTTTTGGCTCTATGTATCAAAGGCAAACTGACAACACACTGCCAAGAATGTTGTGCAGCATAGGTGGCTACAAAAATTGAAACTGGATTTGAAGCAATAAAAAAGCATACACCCTGCAGACACACATTTCCTTCATGTGTACATCACCATTTCAAGTTCACAGTTTTCATGTTCCTAAACTTGATGACTTTACCAGTATTATTTATCATGCGAAACAGTAAGTGGAATAAAAACAACTGTCTGTGGTCACACTCCTTTCCGTCCTCTTCTGGTAACAAGAGGTCAGCACGATGCCACTTCACAACCTACAGTTGTACTTTGGTATACACCAATTTAACGGGTGCACTGAACATTAAAAACATATAAAGCTAAGGTAACATCTGCCTTACGCTTCCAGGATACAAACACAACACATCAATTTCTCTTCTGCAGCAGATTCAGGCACAGGAAATGTAGGATTAGAAAACAGGTATTTTGACCCATACCTTTGTGGCCCACCATCTACTCATCAATCCACGCACCATATAATTTTATAGAAACAAAACTGGTTATTAGCACCTCTGCATCATTAAGTCTGACTGACCCAAATGAAAAAAAAAGGAGACCAACTGAAAAAAAAATGTAAAAAGCATCTTAGAAGTTCTCTCAGCTTAAGGAAGGAAAATCTCATTGATGCTTGGTAATCTTGAGCTTCATATTTAAAATCTCAGCTATCACAGTAAGTATTGTAAGATGAAATCTCTTGTGATTAGATCTCTTTCTGAAATAATTTCTAAAAAAAAAATCTTTGCTGAAATAAGGGAAATTTTACCATCATTGAATGCTAGCAAATACCATAGTTCCTTTTGCAAAATATACTACACCAGCATAATCAAGATTAAATTTTGACCTATAATGAGAAAGGCACTGAGCTTTTATTTCTCTGCTTCCTGGTTATACATCCAAAATGACTGAAAGATGCTCTCCATTAAAAAAACCTAGCATTTTGTTAACATCAACTATTTCACAATTAAGAGGTATGTCAGAACTCATCCTTTCGCTTGGGCTGCCTGACTCTCATATAACCTCTGTGACTGAAAAGGAGCTTTTTCATTCAAGTCACAGCTCTACTGACTTCTAGTATCAGAGGAGATTAAGAAAGCCTTTGTTACTGTTAGCCCCTTCCTGCCCCTTCAGATCAGAACAAAAACACACATACTTAAGGCAGAGCAAAAACCTCCACAAACATTGGTATTTCTGTCAGAGCAACATTTCAATCATGCCTCATATTTATACAAGGCACTCTTTTACAAATCAGTGTCCTTAAGATATTTCTTTCCACAAGTCTTCCATCCAACAATTCAGACTACCATGCTCTTTAAATTTCTTTTTAAAGAACCTTCATTTTCTCCTGTATCTGGTGAACTGTGCTCTTGCCTCCATAGAGATCATCACAGATCAGAAATTATTTACATTTAATGTCTGAATACTTAAAAATAGCTTAAGGTGAAAGAAAGGAAAATTCATAGTAACCAATACCTGAAAATACCACAGGTTTAGGAGACTGTTTTGACTTTTCTGTTTGCTGCTTCTGCTCCAAGACTGCAAGCATGCCACCCAAATCCAACTGTACAGGAATTTGACTCTTCTTACCACTGCTCCTGGATGTTTCCTGAACAAGTTCAGCACCAGTTAGTAATGCCCTCCACTTGAGAACGTAAAGACTCTTATTTTTTATGGTGTAATGCACTCTTTTAACATCTTTATCCACAGTATTTCTGATCTCTAATGTCACTCAACGATCTTCAAATAAACATCAACTTTAATGTCAAAAATATAAAAAAATCAGAAACAGTTCAGGTAACTTTTAAAAAAGCTACTGCAACAAAGCATAAAAGTATAAAGTCTTCAATAAAGGAAGGCTTTTATGTCAGGGTCCCACTTTGGTTAGACTGTCATCTATCTTTGAAAGAGATAAAAGGCTCATCAGAATTTAAAGTTTTCTTAAAAGCATAGAAAAATTACTGTGATTCTTCCAGTGTACATGACTGCAAAGCACATAAATCATTATCTCCGATGTCTCACTAAAAAGAGAGGCCATCGTCTTTGCACCACCTCCTCACAAGCACTCATCTTTCTCTCTGCTTTGAAGGCTAAAGCCATGATCCATATTTAATGATGCAGAATATGAAAAGACTACAAACGAGTAGTGTGGGGAAGACTATGAACAAACAAACTACCACAGCAAAACATGCTAAGGAAATCACTGCTGGATTTTGCACTTTTAGAAGTCTTATCTGGGAGAATCAGTTCATTGTAATTTCTATTACAACAGGGTTACAGAACATGACCTCCTCAGTCTTCAACTGGAATCTCACCTTACATCAGAGCTGTGCCAGAATGTACTCACCAACATGAAACTACTTCCTGACCTCACTGTTGCTCCATATTCCTCCTCCTTGTCCCCAGATAAGGGGATCTCCTTACCTCCCTGTTCTGTCAGAACCACTTTTAGGAGGTTCCCAGTTCCTTATGACAATCAGTTTGGACTGGATTTATGCCATGACCAAGTAAAGCAGGTGAAAGAAAAATTGCTGATATCTGAAACCCACAGATATTAATGAAAAGTCTGTATTTTTCCCTAAACACTGTATCATATCCTGGGGGCAGGCAATTACTACCACTGATTGCTTCTGATCAAGAGGACCATGTCACTTATCTCCAAGTATGAATGCAGAATCCAAGATGAGCATGGACTTAGTCTTACATTTAAACAGGCTCATTGCCTTTGTCATTTTGAGTTGTGAACTTCTCTTCAAACATGAATTCACTTACCTGAGTTTTCTTTCTTTCTGATACAGAAGATGAAGCTTGTTTCCCTGACAGTCCATCCACCCTGGGAGTTTCATCCAGAGAGGGAGACCAGCTATCACAAGGTTCTTCGGAGAGATGGATCTTAGAATTTTAAAGATGAAAGGTGACAGGAAGGAAGAAAAAATATTTCAAAACAGACACATGGAAAGGGTGAAGATGATATTAAATCCAAAGTGAGTGTACCTTCAGCAAGTCTGTGAATGACACCAAGCCCAGTAGTACACTTCAGGGAAGGGATGCCATCCAGAATGATGGATGGCATTCTTGACAGGTTTGAGGGGTTTTCTCTGTGTGAAACTCATGAAGTTCAGCAAGGCCAAGTGCAAGGTGCTGCACTTGGGTCAGGGCAACTCCCAGTACCAACACAGGCTGGGGCATGAAAAGATGGAGAGCAGCCCTGGGGAGAAGGATTTTGGGTGCTGGTGGGTGAGAGGCTGGACATGACCCAGCCATGGGCACTCACAGCCCAGAAAGCCAAACGTGTCCTGGGCTGCATCCAAAGCAGTGTGGCCCACCAATTGAGAGGGAGTGATTCTCTCCCTTTACTCTGCTCTTGTGTGTCCCTACCTGGAGTACGGTGTCCAGTTTTGGGGTCCCCAGCACAAGAAAGACATGGACATGCTACAGCAGGTCCAGAGGAGGGCCACGTAAATGGTCAGAGGGCTGGAACACCTCTCTTATGATAAAAGGTGGAGAAAGTTGGGGTTGTTCAGCCTGGAAAAGAGAAGGCTCTGGGAAGACCCTACGTGGCCTTCTAGAAGGGTGACCATTTATTGGCTGCCATTCTACTTAATCACATTAATGTTTTTTTTTTTATTTCAGATTTGGAAGAAAAAAGTAGGAAGGCAGCTTCATTTTCAAACACTTGCTACAGGCATGTGAATGGCCTAATGATCACATGTCTCTACAGTTTATGTAAGCTTTGAGGGGTTATATCCCACTTACGTCTACAAAGCTAAGGGGTTGCTTTCATCTGAGTTATGTGTCTGTACAGCATCTTTTTTTGTAATAAATCTTTTTTAAGCAATTGCTGTGCCTTCTGCTACTCACTCCTCCTTGCCAATGCTATTTATTTCCTCAAACAAAGGAAACAACGATTTTGTTTTCTAGTGCTTTGGGATTTTTTAAAACCACTAAAATTCACAGGGAAATGAAGCTAAGGACCAAAATTTTAGGCAGTAAAACAAATTTCAAAACAGCTGAAATCTGGAATTTTACCTTTATTATTTACATTACTTGCTTTGACAGAACAATCGTCTTTTTGGTCCTCGTGATTTGTGCTTAGGATTCATTCACATCTTGATTCGCATTTCCAAATTAATTCTTGTGATTTATTTCACTCATGTAAAGGAAAACCCCAGAAAAGCAAAACAACTTGGATTCATAACTGACATTTGACTCCCACAGTGTCGCAAGATTACTTACTTCAGACTGCTTTCTGACTGCAGAAGTAAAGGATGGTTTCTGAGGTCCTACCCTGTTTCTCCTATCAGAAGCGGCTGCCAGATGAGGAAACTCCTCAACATCCTAAACAAATAAACCAGAAGATGATTTCACAAGAACCATTAAGTTTGCATTTTCAAAACTGTTTTTCCTATACTCCAACAATTTTCTCCCTGCTTATCAAACATTCATCATAATTTGTTTCACTGTACAAAACTCCAGAAGCCAAGGGTAGTGCCACCAGCTGTGACAAGTATTACAATGGTTATGCCTTCTATGCAGCAGCTTATTCAGGGCTGAAACAGCTTGTAACAGAAATGCTTCCAACAGCAGCTTGTTATGGCTGTCAGCTGATAGAAATAATTAGAAGTAAACAGCTCCTAAAGGATTGTTTTTCAAATAATTTAAAAGCCTTGCAAACAACTTCCCTCTTCTTCCAGTACAGTCTCCAGCTGTGCAATTCTGCCTTAAACATGTGAGTGGTGAAGAGCAAAACACCCAGTATGTACTAGAGTACGGAAATAAACATAGGAATTACTCAAATGATTATGGCTTACACACAAGAGTAAGTTTTATTAGCAGAAGATCCATTATGCAGAATCTAGATTAATCAAGTGCAGACAGGCTGAAGTTTGCTTTATTTTGGTCACCCTATATCCACGGTCTCCATCACAATGATCCCAATCCACCAACTAGGTTTTTGTTTCTCCTCCGACTTTCTGAGAGGCCTTTTTAGCTGTGATACAGTACTATTGAACACAACAAGATTTCTTCCAGCCTGAAAGACTTGATTTAAACATCCCAAGCTAGGAAGCTCTAGCACAAGGACTGACACACTGCAACCAATGAAATCATTTTAAAGAAGCTTGCAAGTAAACCAAAAAGCAACTGCAAGAAAGTGAAAAAATATTTCACAAATACACTCTTTTCAGCTTAGGAACATCTTCAACCAGAGGATTTAAATAAGTCTGTCCAATTCCTTCTGAAATGCAAATAGATTTCTGGCATTTGAAACATCCTGTAGAAAACTGAATAATTAAAATGTAGCACTCAGTGTGACATTACACCTCCCTGTATTTGCTCTTAATTTATCATCTGTAAGAACATCAAACATTATGAGAAAAGTCAAATAATTTCCTTTTTTTTTTCTTATCACTGCCATATTCCCATTTAGCCATCTCTTTTACATACTGGGAAGTCCTAATTTTGTTCAGTCTTGCCTCCCACAGAAATTGCTTCGTAACTTGATTATTTTTGGAGCCTTTTGTCTATCTTTTTTAGTTCAAAATTTTTAAGGAATAGCGGGAATGTAAGAAAACAAAATCCACACTATATTTAGATCAGACGTGCCCTGAAATTCTGTGTTGTCATAATCCATTTTCCTTTTTATTTTCCTAGTAATTCCCAGCACTGTTTGCATGTCTGACCAGTACTACTAGCACTGACCTGATTACCAATAGCAGCCTCAATATTTAACTGAAGGAAAATATCTAGGTCAGGACCTACCAACGCATATGAAAAGACAGGATTGGCTTCCTCCAGATGTATCCACTTACGCTTATTAGCAGTGTCTATAAATGACTGACCTGTATAAAACTAGTGAGCTCTACAATACATTGCTCTGTTGAGCTGCTGCACATAAGCAGAACCTTCTTAAACCTCCTGGGTGCCCACAAGCTCCATGTGTATCATCTCGTCATGTTTTATTGGTTCAAGAGCATCATACAAGCATCTTACCCATTTTTCAAACTGATGAGGACAAAAGCACTCCCAGCAAGCCAAGAGGGTCAGAAAGCTTTCCCCCACTGCCACAAGAGCTGCTGCACCCACATCATGGATTTCAGTGCAATGCGTATGTCTTTTTCCATGATTCTAGGCAATTTTTTTCCAATTTTGACTTCAACAGTCTCATTACCATTCTGCTTATTTTCCATGACTTCTGCCACTCTCAGTTTAGACAACATCCATTCATAGGTCAGGCACAGTGTGGTAGCATATAGCAAAAATGGGGATATTCTCCTGAAGAAAAGAACTAGCAGATCTTTGATTTTATCCGTAATTCTCTAACAAAGGGGTCTGTTAACACTCATTTCTTGTGCCATTCCTGGACAAGGAAGCACACAATGAAACATGTAGACACAGTTCTGCTTCTTTATGCTGTCATTTCAGAGACTTATTATGTTCACTAGATCAAACACGTAAATCAACACATGCACATGCTGTACAATACTAGGCCTTCAATGAAGCACTGTCAAACCACAGACCAGACAACAATCCCCTAACGCGGGAGAGGCTCATGCCTTTGCAATACTGATACACAGAAGTATCAAAGTACTAATATGCCTGTAACAGCTACATGAATTTGGAAAGAAACTGAAATTAAAAACGAGAAATGTAAGCATTGTCAACCGTGTTACACAGAAATTGCTTCCAGATGTGAGACAATTAGAACTGTAATACTCGTACCACAATCTTTAAAGTTGTGGCACACTGCAGCACCCAGTATATTCCCCACAGCCCAAGCAACAGTTGCTACGGAGTATTTTTAATTTAGGAAATTGTGCTCAACGAACATGTGGTAATTTAAAAAGTACAACAGTTTCCTACCAGTAACCTCTGGCAAACATCTCAATTGAAATAAAACTGCACCAACATCCTCTACAAATAGGATTTGAACTTAAATTTGTACAAAGCTGTGTTCGCATTTGCTTCTCTAGTACCCTCGTAACACTTAAAAGAACAGCAACAAAAACTTCTTCAGTTTACCTCAATCTTCGGTGGTTCCTGTATTGTATTAGATTCACTTTGAGGTCTTTCTACATCAGTGGGTGACTTTGGTTTTTTCTTCTTTTTCTTCTTTTTTTTCTTCTTTTCTGACCCTTCTTCAGGTTCAGTTTCACTCGCGTTATTTTTTGTTTCTGACTGCTGAAAAAGACCACGAGGCATGTCCTTTAAAAACGAATCTTTTTCAGTATCACCTACCAAAATATATGCAAGTGACTAGACTTACACTACTAAAGGGTATCTTAATCAATCCAGGCTGGGACATTAAGAGGACAAGGAAAATTCAGTGCCTCCTAGAAATTCATAGCTACAGCAGTAATTCTTCAGTTGCAGCATACTGCATTGTTATCAGAATATAGTGGAACTACCAGGATTTAATTAGGAAATATTAAGCCAAGTAAGGCAAGAGTTTACATGTTCCATGCCTCATTCTGAACGTCAGGAATTTGAAAAATATCCAGTTCTCAAAGTCAAAAGTTCTTATTCCTGGACTAGCACTGTCTTTTTGATATCCTGTGATTCTTTCCCACTGCAAGAAAAATTCTAGTAAGAACAAGCTGACTTTGTATTATCTCTTAAAAGAAGCGGATATTGTACAGAGCCCAGGGAAAAAATGCCAGTAAAGAGATACAAACACAGTGACAGAAATTAGGTGACAGCAGAGAATTCTCAAGTACCTTTGGTTCACTCTCCTGCTTCCCTTTGCCTCTGGAAAGACTTTCAGATGCTGGTGATGAAACAATTTTCTTTGGGGGCTGTGAAAGTACCACGGCCCAAGACACACGTGGCTGAGCAGAGCCATCTGCAGGTGCTTCAGGAAATGACATTGGGAAAAAAGTAAACACAAAGAAGTCTCAAGAACAGGCCTCAAATACTCAAAAGGAAAAGGACTGGTAATCAATTAATCAAGGCCTAGCAAGTAAAGCAGAGCCATATTCTTTCTGAAGAAGGACTGGAATAAAACACACATTTCATTTCTCCAGCAAGCTTTCCTGAATTGTAACTACTCCATATACTGTCCAACACTACCCAACACTATATACATAAATTATAAATACATAAAAATACATACAATTAAATGATATTAGGAAATCTGTACTGTATCATCCTAATTCTATACTCCCATGCTCATCTTCAAAATACTGAAACTTCTGCTATGCTTATATACAAAATTCCCTTAATATTTCTCCTATCAATCATGCAGCTTTCATGCACAAGGCCACGTCTGTACTTTTAATTTTCTAAAAACTTCCTGGGGTTATAGGCATACGTACCAGCTGAGATACTTCCCAGTGTGCATCAGTGTACAAGAATGTCACCCATTACCACTGAGGTGTATCAGTGTTTTGAAAGACATAATTAATTTCATAAATATTCCTAACACAAAGCAAATATAGAACACAATCTATATTTTTCTTAAGAACAAGAAAAACTTCCCTTGAACAATAAAATAGCATAATGGGTTTAGACGGCAAAGTTTCAGTAGCAGGGGGAGTCTGCAGTAGCTGCTGTGAGGTGAGGGACACGGCCAGTCCCAGACAGCTCCAACACAGACCCATGGCCAGCCCCAGCTGGGCCCATCAGCCATGCTGGTGGTGCCTGTGTTTCTCTTAACAGAAATAACATATGACACAGAAGAAATTTTAGGTACATACTAAACTCTATAGAGTGCCAGCTATTTAAAACAAATCTGCATATAAAGACTGATCAAATATGTGTCTCTCATTTATTCCTGGAAAAAACTGCATATGACTCAACAGACTTCCAACAACCAATACACGTTCCTTTCCCCACCTGAAACATGAGAGGCAACTACAGAAATATGTTCCCTTGAGCATCAATGCCATAACAAAATGGGACTCAATATTGGAGCCAGTTTTCTTTACTTTCCCCTATGATCAGTATTGGGGCCAGTCCTGTGTAGCGTATCAATGACCAGGACAAGAGGAGCAAGTGCACCCCCAGCAAGTTTACAGGTAACACCAAACCAGGCAGGACTGTTACCTGTTGGAGCGTAGGAAGGCTCTGCAGAGGGATCTGGACGAGGCCGGACTGATAGGCAGAGGCCAGTTGCATGAGGTTCAGCAAGGAGAAATGACAGGTTCTGTCCTTCACTCACAACAATCTCATGCAGTGCTACAGACTTAGGGAAGAACAGCTGGAAAGCTGCCCAGTGGAAAAGAACCTGGGGATGCTGGTGAACAGCAGCTGAACATGAGCCAGAGTGCATCCAGGTGGCCAGGAAGGCCGATGGCATCCTGGCCTGTATCAGCAATAGTGTGGCCAGCAGGACCAGGGCAGTGACTGTCCCCCTGTACTTGGCACTGGTGAGGCCACACCTCAAAACATGTGTCCAGTTCT
The DNA here is from genome assembly GCA_013397055.1 of Pachycephala philippinensis. Lineage (NCBI taxonomy): Eukaryota > Metazoa > Chordata > Aves > Passeriformes > Pachycephala > Pachycephala philippinensis. The sequence continues at coordinate 39,563 of VWZT01009835.1, forward strand.
TGGCCCCTCACTACAGGAAAGACATTGAGGAGCCGAAGTGTGACCAGAGAAGGGCAACAGAGCTGGGAAAGGGTCTGGAACCCAAGTGCTGTGAGGAGCAGCTGAGGGAGCTCAGGGTGTTTAGCCTGGAGAAAAGGAGGCTCAGGGGAGACCTTATTGCTCGCCACAACCACATGAAAGGAGGCTGTAGCCAAGTGGGGGTTGGTCTCTTCTCCCAGGTAGCAAGCGACAGGACAAGTGGAAATGCCCTCAAGTTCCACCAAGGCAGTTTTAGATTGGATATTAGGAAAAATTTCTTCACCAAAAGGGTTATCAAGCATTGGATGGGCGGCCTAGTGTAGTATTTGACTCCATTCCTGGAGGCATTTAAAACATGTGGAGACTTGGCACTTAAGGACATGGTTTAGTGGTGGACTTGGCAGTGTTAGGGTTATGGTCTAATAATTCTTCAATTCTACAATCCCAGCTGATGAAATAGATGAGCCAGAATGAGTGGTAAGTGGTCATCTCATTCGAAAGAAAGTGATACAGCGTTATTTTTTGGGGGTTTTTTCTTTTATAATGAGCTTGCTCCTAAATCATTTTTTCATTTTACACATCAACAGCTCCTCAGAACATTTTAGTTTTCCAAACTGATGAGGAGATACAAGCAGCTGAAAATGCAGGCAAGTAATTTTTCTTTGGAGAACTTACCTCTACCATCAAATGAAGAGGCAATTAAATTGGCTCCTGCTTCATCTGAAGCTTTTGGTGAAGCTTTGCTTGTTGCAGAAGTATCTTCCTGCAAAATAGATGGTTGGGTATCATAAAAGGATTAAAATCACTGACCTAAACAGAACTAAATACAAAAAACCACCATGAACTAAAAAATCCTCAACCCATCTACAGACAGAAGCATAGGGACCTTTTTAGCCTCTTTGTTGCTTGTCTTAGTGGAGCCATCATTTCAGCCCCATGGTATTACAAAATTTGAGCAGGTATCTCTGCACTGGTGAACAAGCAAGATTATGCCTTCTTATATTTTACAAAAGCATCAAAACAATGATCTAACAATAAACAAGAAAATATTTTGATGTTTCATGTATGCTAAAAACAAATTCTATCATCAAACTCAAACAAGTAACAAAAAATGAAACTCAAAAGGTATTTTTTCATTACAGACAGTTTTCCACTCAGAGACATCAGAAATATTATTCAGTTTGGATCTTTCAAAATTATTAATCATTAATCACTACTGAAAACTTTGATTCAATATATGTGACATACTGCTGAATACTTCAGTAATTTATTTACTAACAAACAGGGAACCAAGGAAATAAAGAATAACGTTCAACAGTATTTTTCTTCGTTCTGGAATCCAGTTCCTTATTTTAACCTTTAGCAGAAAGCAATTAAGTAGAACAATGCAGGATTTTTTGTTTTTAATGAGCTGAAACTATTGGATAAGTGACTGCTTACTTATTATTGCCAGGTGAAAGAGAAAACAGTAAGCTGCTAAGAAAGTCCGGGAACATATGAGGTCTCTACAGGCAATCACATCATACCAGTACATAGCTATGTTCTAGTGGTACTTGGCTTTCCTCTATCTATGGCTGGCACAGACAAGTAAAGAACAGTAAGAAAGGGTAAGACACAGCAAGCACTGACAACACCACCTATAAGAAGAGCCCTAAAACCTCTAGCTCTGAACCTCCTTGCTTGCAATGACTGTTGCAAGGTACTTACATAGGTCTTAAACTGCCATACTGAATGCAAAATACCTGCATTCAGAAATGCCTATACTTCTGACAAATTTTATTTTTACGAGTTCTGCAACATGGGTTAGCATGGGCTAACCCCGGTGTTCAGCAGAAGAGACATGAGATGGTTGACTAAGGACAGTGTTACTTTCCACCAAACTTACTGGTGTACTTTTACGGTGTACATTCAGTATCTCACTGCTTCCCAAACTCTGTGACTTGTGGAAATCCAGAATGCTAGCTTCAAATGTGGGTACAGGACGAGACTCTGGTTTTGGAGTTTCAGTTGACTTCTTGTTTGTAGTTTTATTGAACCTGTCTAAATAAAGCATGTAAAGTCCAAGTAATTAAACTTGCTTGTGCTCATTTCTAGGTATGTTTTACAGTACACTAGTTAAGACAACTACAATAATCATCACGAGGACTGTTGCTACGCACAGCTCATATTAAATAAAAAACCTAGCAGTTATAATCAACATGCATACACAACACTGACTCAACAAGCATGTATAAATTCATATGCTTTAGAAATTTTTTTTATCAGTTTATATGAATTTGTTCAATCAGGAAAAGACAGGTCACCATTCCGTCTCAAAAGAGTCACACAGAAAAGGTATCTTTTTTCTTAACTATTCTAGATTTAGAAACATAGTCACAAACTGCAGTGTATTGCACAGAAAACCATTCTACATCTATTCCATGTACTTATAACCAAACAACATGTTTGTACCTGGCTTCACAGAATCTCTGCTGCATGTAGATGTCTGGAATGAAGTCCGGTTCACAATTCTGTCAGAAGATTCACCTCCATCTTGCCTTTTCTTGTCCAGTTTTTTCTCACCTTCTTTTGATCTCCTCTGCTGCAAGTATTTGCAACATATTTAGTTGGTTTTACTTAAACTTTGTAAAGCTAGTAAGTTTGCCACGAGTTACAGTTAACCACCTCTGAATCTGGAGTTTGACCATCAAGTTAATACAACACAAATAGTTAGTATATCATAACCACAAGTAACCAATAAAACTAGGAACAGCCATGTAGAGATGTGCTATTTAATTTCATCTACCTTGTTAACTGTGCCATTTTTAGCATATATTACAGCTCAAGTAAGATGGATATACACATATGCTTCTAGACAAATGTACTTTTAAGATCTCATTAATCAGAGCATTTCCAATAGTTTGAAATTGTTCAGTATTAAGTCATCCAGTCTGATTTTCTAATACAAAGTTTCTTTTGGAACAGGGCTAAAATCTCAGAAGCATGCAATCTTTTGACTAAATCACATATTATGTGCAAAATCGTGTAAGACTGATGTCACAACATCCAAAAAACTTGGAGCAAAGTAGTTAGAGAAGACACACCTACATGATCCCCGTAAAGGACACACATTCACCCATAGTGACTGCACAGTTGTGAAATTCTTACGATTCTTCCACAAAACACAGCTTGGCAGAGCTGGGCTTAGGAATCAGCAAGCAAGGAACAAGCACTAGGTTTGCATCTATGCAAGCTATATTATACCAACCTAGACGAATGGCTTAACTCTGATTATAGGATGCTGGACTAAACTCAAAGTACATTTGGCAGCAAAATTGTTTTCTTAGGTGGGAGGACAAGGCACTTTTTGATCTCCAAAGGTAAATTGTTAAAGCCTTAGGAGACACGATCAGATTAATGCAAAACTGCAAAGAACAATCATTTCTCTGAAGTTCACAAAAAATATATGACAGGGAAAAATGACAAAAAAACTGTAAAACAGTACAAAGCTCAGACCAAGCACCTACAAAAATCACAGAACTCCTCCCAGAAGCTTAACTAAGTTTCTTCACATTACATTACCTGTGCTAATGCTGAGCTCATCCTCTCCCCAGACAGCTTCACTGCTTAATTCTCCTCTCAGCAAGAAAACTAATAATTTTAGGTGTCTAGACTTCGTGTCTTATGTCTAGTAATGCATGCTTAGGACCTAGTCTTACAATTCCTCTACACAAGCTTGACCACAGTGAAGTTACCAGGTCTCTGCCTAGATAGTAAGGTCCACCAGAGAAGGATGTGACTGCAGAACAGGTTAGATGACACTGCTGGAAACAACAACAGTCTTACAAATCTAAAAGACACAATGTCTAACTCATTACAAATGAGTTTGTAATACATGAGGGTTTTTCCCTTTTATATTTTGAGAGGTTTGTCTATTTTTTGTTTGAAAACAGTTTGCAAGTTTCAGGAGATTTATCCCCACACAGACACACACAAAAATGACTGGAGATGTTTACTGAACATGTGTTTTACTTCTGACTGAAAAAGAGTACATTTCTAACATGAACCTTCCTTCCCTCTCCACGGCAACACAAGTTCCTCCTTTCTTGTGGATTGTCTTCCACCTGTTGCAAGTCTTGGAAATCCTTCAACAGAAGTGGTCTTATCATTTATCAGTCAAACAGATGATCACAGACACCAGGTCTCTCTTAAGTCAGGTTCATGGAAGCTGCCACTGGGCTTAAAGAAAGCCCTTCTCACCTCCCCCACGCCCGAAGAGTGAAAAAAGAAAGCACAGCTCACAAATGAATGGCCTTTCCCCACCTGCCCCCTCACCTCAGATGCTGCTTTCTGAGAAAAAAAAATTATTTCCCCTCCTGTTCCAAAAATGCTGCTTGAGAAACTGTATTAATTTGAAGCATAGAATTACAGGAACTTTTCAGAATTCTGAAGTTGGGCACACTACACTACTATCCTCTTTAAATGCCACTCATGATCACTACAAGAAGAAAGAGTGATGATTCATTTTAAAAGTATGAAACAAACATTTACAAAGACTGATTTAAAGTAAGAATATAATATTAATTTTTAAAAAAACACAAATTTGCTCACCTTTGAAACACTCTTACTTTCTTGTCTGATTGGATATGTTTGCTCAGCAGATTCACTGACTATTCCTGAACCATTATAGTGTGTTGAGTTGTTAGACTGATACTGTGAGCCAGCTACTGGATACACATTTGCAACATCATCAGGTGAGTAGGAGCAGCTGGAGCATTCACGGAAGGCAGGATCTCCCAGAACACTACATGATGGATATTGAGAAAGAAATGAAAGTCATCCTGGGGCAAGTCTTCAGCACCTACTTGTTGCCTAGACAAACATACTCCTTGTCTAAAGAATTTGTTTAACAAGAAAGTTCTATTTCAAAAGAAAACTATTCCATGTTATTTCAATTAAGTATTTACTCACTGGTACAGACTTCTTTAAAAACAATTAATTTTCTTTTCAGAAAACATGTAGTTAAGCAAATATCTTAAAACACAGATGTTATCCATTTCCAGGTTTCAAAGCTAGTCTGCTTTGCAGTAAGAGTTCTCATGCTTGTTTAAGGTTACTGAGATTCTTCATGCTTATTTTCAGTAAGCTTTTTCTTGTGAAACAAACCAAAAGCACAGTGTAAGGACTGTGCATCACATACTTGACTGCAAAAAGAAACCATTAAAACCCGTCTTAAAAAGACAATAACAAAGTAGGAGTGTAACATTTTATGGAGTATAAAACATGTATGAAATACAATGCAGAATTACAAAATAATAATTAACTGACCTGCATGCAACCATCACAATTTAGGAAAACACAACATGTCTGGGGCATGCCTCTTTCCTTCAAGAGTACACTCAAAAATTCACTTTCAATTTCCTCCTATGCTTTGTCCAGAAAATATATACTTAGAGAGTCTAGATTTGATTAGGGAGAATAGAAATTTCTCAGCTTCAGAAAGTTGCACTCAGGTTTTAAAGCTGTTCACCGTGAAACTGCCAACCTTGGAATTTTGTGTAGACAATGACAAGGAAACTTCCCCATCAGTACAAGAGACTTCAGATAACACACTTCATACTGCCCATTGCAATTCTGATAGAACGTAGTCAAAACAATGCTTATAATCAGTTTACACACAAAGCAGAAGTATACCAAATTAGACTCAAAAATATAACTATGTCTCACAACAAGACAAAACACTCATTCGAAGACTACTGTTGTCCAGGTTGAGTTTTTTTTTGATAGTAACTGATTTAATGCTAATGCTGTGGGCTGTGTCTAATGTATAGAACAGGCCATACTCACATCAACGTTAAATTTCTAGTACAAACGAAAATAGGTTTAAAATACTGAGATTTCCTGTAGGATAAAATGAAGGCCTACAATGATTGTGTTCACTAATGCACTGAATTTTTAAGGAAACACCAATAACTTTGCAGTAATTGTATAATTAATCCAATGCTTACGGACCTGAGAAGCAATGAGAGAACCTGTGTAATATCATCAGATTCTTACAAGACTCAATTATTTCCTATCCTACTATGTAGGCTTTTTTCTAGTTTGCTCTGGGTTAAAAAAGTCTACCACAAATACCATTCTTGGACTCAAACAGAAAAACCCCAAAACTTCCAGAAACCTGTAGCATTTTTAGTAAAGCTGCCTTTCTGGGGATACACAGGTTGTGGAGAGGAGATCCAGGAGAGGCTCCATATATTACATATTTTACAGGGTGAGAAACCTTCTTGAAGAATCTTTTCCCTCGTGTACAACTACATATACCTCAGCCCAGTCATAACACAACCATTCTTTCATCCAAGGACTGGATTCAGCTCCTTGCAAAACACACAAAAACCAGACCAATCATTACAGACCACCAAATCCTCCTTAACACTCTGTAACAGTACAGGCCCTTGTGAGCAAAAGACAAGGTACCCGGTAACTGCCCAGAGAACATAAATGTAAAAAACTAAACCATGAAGATAATGCAGAAGCATTTCTATAGTTGGACTAATAATGTATTGGAACCTTGACTTCGTAAGACTACTCAATGTCCAAAACCAGAAGGTTAAAATCCCCCAAGAAATAAGATTCAGAAAAGATACATACTTATCCAAAGATGGTTCCTGAACAAATGGGTAGCATGTAGTTAAGTACCTAGGAAAGACACATGCTTCTGAGGGTTCTGACCATGCCACAGTTACCGCCGCGTGTTTTGGAACAAATGGTTTGACCTCTGCTGACAACTTGATGCCCTGAGAAACAAAACGTTTTTTGGCTACATGCATTTGGAGATTAATGTTATTAAGTGAAAAATACTCAGTCTTGTGAGCTTAAATGTCATTGGAAAGTGTTAGTTTGCTCTCTTCTAACAAAACATGCAAAACAATAAAGTTCACCAAAAGGAAATGGAGAAATAAGGTGAAAATAAAACCAAGGAACTCGAAGAAATATGTGACTGCTCTGGAAAATCATTAAATACCCTCATTTATCATGAAAGACTCACAAAGGTAACTTATATAAAGGACAGAGGCTTGCTTAAAACAAGACGCAGTAAATGCAAATATACGAATTCTTACTTCATATTTGAACAGTACAAGCTAAAATTCATAAATATACTAGCATTACTGTTAATCAGACACTGAAATATGTAACAATAATGTCTTTGTGCACATCTGTATTTTAAGGCAGTCTATCTGAAATAAACACTTCGTTTTATAGCCTTCTTGCTTCTAGCACAACACAACTTTATTAAGACAAGTTTTCCATTTGTTCTGAATTACCGTCGACTTAGAGTGAATACGTATATATGGAAGGACAATGAAATGCGACTCGAAGTATTTACTGCCATGTCATCAAAACACGCAGGAAGCAACTGTGACTGTAGGCAGATCACTGAGACCCCCGAACCAGGTCAGAGGTCCACATGCGCAACACTCCTGCTATTGGTTAGAATCTGGGCACCCAGCGTTAGAATGCCTGGGATGTCTACCTGTCCTTGCAGCAGACCCTCCACGTCAAATGAGAAGAGGTTTCCACACCTGACCTCACTGGAAGTAATGTCTGGAGTTCCTCACTCCAAGGGGTGGGAAGCGACTCGCTCTGCTCCAACCTGGGCGACCCCTCCCCCCCGGTTTTGACCTTCCAGAAGGACTCTTCTCC
>VWZT01009836.1:0-106879 GCA_013397055.1 Pachycephala philippinensis
AAGGAGGGACCTTTTTCACTATCCGCTCGGCATAGGGCTGTCCTGAAGGACTGCCAAAGGGCTGAGGAGCCCCATGACACTCTACACGCTTTTGTGCATGCTGCCATGTATGCTGCATGGCAGGTATGGATCTGCTGTGCTGGTGGCTGCTGCTCACCCCCTGCACAGAACCACAGGATGACTATAGTGCTCTAGTCCAAGTCCTTTTGTGTAACAGGGTTTCCTAGAGTCAGGTGTCCTTATCCCTGAAGGCTGGCCTTGCTAGGAAAGATGAAGGCCAAGAAGGCATTTGGTACTTCTGCTTTTACATGTTCTGTGTTACCATGTCCCCCATCTTGCTGAGTGATGGGGCTACAGTTTTGCCACTTTTCCTTCTGTCACCTACATGCTCAAAGAAGTCCTTCCTGTTGTCTTTGAAGTTGCTGGCCTGATTCAGTTCCATTTGGGCTTTAGCTTTCCTAACTTCACCCCTGGATGCTCAGATGAGGTTTCTGGTTACCTAGCCTTGTGTCCACCCTCTGTATGCTGCTTTTTTGTGTTTGAATGAGGAGCAACCTGTTCAATCCATCCATGCAGGCTTCCTGGCATTTTTGCCTGACTTTCTGCTTGTTGGAATGCAACTCCCTTGAGCTTGGTGGAAGTGATCCTTGGATATTTACCCATCCTTCTTGGGGGCCTCAGTCTCCAGGGCCTTATCTCATGGGACTCCTCCCAGCAGAATTTTGAAGAGACTAAAGCCTTCTCTCCTAAAGTTCAGGGCTGTGAGTTTGCTTTTCACTGCCTTCTGTACCCTCAGAAACCCAGAGTCCACCATCTCATGGTCACTGCAGCCAAAGCTGCCCTTTATTTTTCACATCCTCAACGAGCCCCTTGTTGATAGTGAGGACAAGGCACAGCAGAATTTTTTCTGCATGGCTGCTCTGCCACTTGGAGGAGGATGCTGTCATTGATGTAGTCCAAGAATCTTCTGGATTGCTTATGTGTTGTTGTTTTGGCCCTCCAACAGACACTGGTAGAAGCCCCACCTGAGAACCAGGGCCTGTGAATATAAGGCTGCTCTCATCTGTCTGTAGGGGGCCTGATTTGCTTGTTCTTCCTTTTCAGATGGCCTACAGCAGGCAAATACTATTAATGTCTCCTTTACCAGTCTTGTCTTTAATCCTAACTCATAAATTCTCAGTTGGTTCCTCCTCCATCCTTAGACAGAGCTCCATGCACTCCTGCTGCTCTCTCCCACAAAGGCCAGCTTCTCCTGCTCATGTACCTATCCTGTCCCTCCTAAAGAATCTGCACCCCTCCATTCCAATACTCAAGTGATGGGAGCCATCCTACTGTAGATAAGGCCCCAGAGCTCACTCAACGAGTTCCTTAAAGAAACTTACAGCGTTTTTTAATGTACCCCAAGTCAGACACACAGGAGAAAATATCAACAAGATACTCCTCAAGGGCTCAAAACAACAAAAACTTTACTGGCAAACTTCAGAAAATCAGGGAACTTTGGCAAAGTTTAAAGCAACATTCAATCAACATAAAGCATTTCACAAAGCATTAACTTAGCTCATTCAACTTAGCAAACTCCAAGCCCCTCTGTTTTTAAGGTACTCAAAACCCTGAGAACATGGAATTAGAAGAAGAAAGAAGATACACAGAAAAGATCAGATACAGCTACAGCTCCTAGTTCCAGCAGTGTTCAGCTGATAGAAATTCCAAGAAGAGATAGGGTCAAGATGTGCTTGCCTCATGTCCTGGGTTAAATACCCTTTGGCTTTCCTGGGCCCTTCCCCAGGTGGGATTTCCAGTCCTCTGGCCATTCAGGAGCTGAGTTAGGGGCTCCAGAGACTGGGTGTGGAGCATTGCCTCACGTAATTGCTGGCCCCACTGCTCAAGTGGGGGCTGGGCCAGAGGCTCTAGGGGGGTGGGGTGTGCAGAGTAGTGCATTGCCTGATCAGGGCAGGACCCTGTTCTTCATATACACGCCCAAAATGTTTTGAGCCAGCAATCGTTTCAGTCTCTCACTTGAGAGAGTGTACTAGCTTGTTAGTGCAAGATAGTACCACTAAGCTAGTACAAGTACTAGCTTGTTAGTATCACTTTTGAGAAGTGTATTGTAAAAATTTAAGGGCTTGATAACCAATATCTTTTGAGGCTAGCCAGTGGGCCTTTTACCCACTGTTAGGCAATTATATAATGAAAGTTAAGGCAATTAAACAATAAAGGCGCAAGAGTTCCTGACGTGTCTGGTGTCTCTGTTCGGACTGACGAGAGAATTTACAACAAGCATCCTGCCCCTACCAGTGGGTTGTGACACTTGCTTTGTGAGGTGTCTCACAACTCTCTCAAGCAGGTGCTGATCTGCAGACAGGGTCCCGCAGTCATGGAATCCAAAACACAGTTTCCAAGGGCAGTTCTGCAGTCAGTTCTTGACTTGTCCTCACTGTCAGGGATTGAAGAGAATGCCATCAGGGCCCTCATCGCCTTGACTACTGCTACCAGAGCTCTGAAGTCACTTTCGATACTGTCCAGGTTTCTTTTGTCTTCCTGTCCTTGGTACCCTGTTGTATCTGCAGGGAATGATGTGGGAGCAGAGCTTGTCTCCCTCCCAGTCCCCTGCATTGTGAGGGAGCAGAGCATTTCATCTTCTCTCTTGCTTTCGTGATCATTCTTCTCTCATTAAAAATATTTTCTTTAATCCAAACTATTCCCCGTGAAGATTGGAAGATGTTGGGTTTTCTTCTCATGCTTCCTTCCACATATGCATTAGTGTATGTGTCCAGAGTGATTTGTCAAAATTGCACTGCTCCTTTCATTTGAAGAGGTGGGGACTGGTTTGGTGGACTTTGAGAGTCAGCTGCTGCTATTTCTGCCTGGCCAGACCTGGAAGGTGGTGTGGAGGACAAAAATGTATTGATCCGCATAGAATCATGTAAGCTGTCTTTCCTTTGGTGTCTGTAATTGCCCTAGCATGGCCCTAAGTGCAGCTGAGGGAGGGGCTTCTTCAGTTGGCTCTTTCTTGAGTCATTGTGCTTTGCAAGGTGTTGCGAAGTCTTTTAAACTGAAGAAATATTGGAAAGGGGGTTTTGATGTCAAGAAAGTCAGTAGATGCAAAAAGGGCAGGAATGGGCTTTGTCTGTAGCACTGTGCCAGAATAAATGAAACTTGCCAGTAATACGGTCCTTTGTAGCATACCTGCCAGGATGTACAGTCCTTGCTGCCGTATTAACTTGTGACCCTTGCAGTCATTCAGCCCTGTAGGACATCTCAGTTTGTGTTGACAGAGATGCAATGACAGTAAGAGTCACTTCCCAGCCTCGAGTTAAAAGGAGATGATGCTGTATAGATGGGGGAAGTTTGTTGGGAGATTTATTCCCCAGTATGTTTCAAAAAGAAAACTTATAACACCATCATTGTGGTAATTAGTGTTTGGTGCCAGGGTTTTCCCAAGTGACTCCCACAGTGTTGCCTGTCTCCAGGCCTAGTGTAGGTGAGGTCATTTCATGTTAAGTCTCTGTTCACCTCATGTGGTATGTTCCATAATCACAAGTCAACAACAAGATTTTTGGAGTAAATACTTTCAAATGGCTAAGGATTTTCCTGTGTCCCCTTCTCTTTCACTATCCTCACAACTTCATAGTCTCTTGCACTCAGATTTCTGAACTTTATTGTGCACTGTCCTTAAAGCTTCCCTGAACTGCCTTTGGGGCTCCAGCTGCAATTTTTTTTTTTGGTTGGTTTTTTTTTTTTTTTTTTTTTTTTTTTTTTTTTTTTTGTTTTTTTTTTTTTTTTTTTTTTTTTTTTTTTTTGTGTTTTTTTTTTTTTTTTTTTTTTTTTTTTTTTTTTTTTGTTTGTTTGGTGTTTTTTTTTTTGTTTGTTTGTTTGTTTTTTGGGGTTTTTTTTGTTTTTTGTTTTGTTTTGTTTTGTTTTGTTTTTTTTTGGTAGCTAGCTTTAAAACACATCTTGATGCAATGGGAGGTGGAGAATTAGACAGCATTGGGATACAATGCAGCTTTTCAAAAGGCACAGTATGTACTCAGACAGGGCTTTTGTGCTGACCTGTTGCCTTCCTGCCTCTGTTGCCCTACAAAGGAGTAAACTTCCCTTAGTGAAGAGACCATCAGATGTGCTCTCAGAAATGTGCTATTGCTTTTCATGTGCACTTTTTGCCATCTAGTGGCAGCAACGTCTTCGCGTACTGTTTGCCTCACAATTTTACTTTTTAGGTGTGGTACAAAATTGTTTGTTGTACCACTGCTCCATCAAGCAGCAAGGTGCAACTCTCCATCCATGCTACTGATTGTACTGCTGTGATGAAGGGTCAGAAGACAAGATAGAATGGTCAGCTTGGGAGAAGTATCCACTGTCAAGTAAAACCACAGGAGTGCTCAAAATTGGTGCTTTTCTGAAGCTTAATGGAGTTTTGAGTTAATTAATCAAATACTCATTATGTGATCATATAGAAGCCTGGTTGCTGATTTAGGGATGTGTCCTGAAAGTCTTATGAGGAATGACTGAGGAAACTGGGGTTGTTTAGCCTAGAGAAAAGGAAACAGCAGGGAGACCTTACTTCTCTCCATGATGATCTGAAAACGAAATTGTAGCCAGGTGGGGGTCAATCTCTTCTCCCAGGTAACAAGTCATAGGATAAAAGGAAATGCTTCAAGTTGTACTGGGGGAGGTTTATACTGGATAATAAGAAAAAATTCTTCACAGAAGGGTTTGTTAAGCATTGGAAGAGGCTGCCTAGGGAAGTGGCTGAGTCACCATCCCTGGAAGTATTTAAAAGATGGGCAGAAGTGGCACTCAGGGACATTGTGTAGTGGTGGACTTGGCAGTGCTGGGTTAACAATAGGACTTGACAACCTTAAGGGTCGTTTTCAACCTAAACAATCCTGCAATTCTATGATTGTGGAGCCTCTAAAATGAAAAGCTGTATTTTGATGGGAATGTGTGTTTCATGAGTGCCTTCCATAATTATTAGGTATTCTGTGCCTCTGAAATGCAGCAGTTGTGTTGGACGTGCAGGTACTTAAAACAGCTCCACAACAGTGATGCCAAGTTGCTTTAGAGGCATTTCCTTCACTAAAATACACTTCTGAAGATCTGTAGGGATTGTATGTGGCAATTTTCCTGAGCTTCCATCCACTTTTGAACCAGGCTATGAACTGGAACTAGGTTTGTCTTTATTGATGGCTTGTTCTAGCACCTGATATGAGGGTATTAAAATATGTCTTTTCACATCCAGAAATTAGAGACCTACTGTTGGTTACTCCATATCTGAAACATGCTACAATCCCACCAGTTTGCAAGTGTGATAGGAATAATACCCATCCATATTACTGCTGAGGAACTGAGTCCCTGGCATAGGTGGTACATGCAAAAAGTCCATAGCACATGTATCTGTGGTTCTTCAGGAGAATTGTTTCACACAGGAGTAGATATAAAGTGCATATATTTGTGGCTTATTTTGGGCATGTTCTGATTTCCCCAAAAGTGACCTTGGAGTATTCCAGATAAAAAACAGGGAGCAGCCCCCAGGAGCAATCTTGCAAAACCTCACTGAAATGGCCAAATACTTTCCAGGAGGTTATAATGTCTGAAGAATACTATGCAACACATACCTTTGGTAAGCAGGCTGTTTTGACAATGCACTTTTCTTTGTTTTAAACCAAGCATTATTTCCCAAGATATAGAAACACTGTGCAGAATATAGTCCAGTCAAAAGGAATATTCAACTCACAGCTCAAAGTTGCATTGTACTGGAGGAGGGAAACTACGGTAGATCTACATTCCATGACAGGGTAACTTTCTTAGCATGATGCCTTGAGAGGCTACCTAGAAACAGAGACTAAACAGCAATAAGGGAATAATGGTAGATATTTGTTTGAAAGGCCTTCAAAGGTACACCCTGGGGAGCCAAAGGCTACATCCAAAAAGGACCCAAGATGGACGATGAGTCACGAGTTCTTCACACTTTTTTGAGTTTGGGTCATTTGCATATCAGGGTTAATTCTCCAATGAAAGCTTCAGTTAATGATGTAATTTCCCCTCAGCTTGCCCCCCTTTAGAGACTTTTGGTTTATACTTTTGGGCTTAGGATGGTGTGGGTGTCCTTGAAGAGCAAGCCTGGGGAGGCTTTGTTAGGTCTAACTAGCATAAGAGAACAGCAGCTAACAGGCCACAAGACACTTCAGAGTTACACACTAAGCAATACGGGATTTGAAAAATACAAGAGTTAAAACCCAAGGCATCAAGCATAATTAGATTATGTTGCTGTAGCTAGATTTGGTCCCATAAGCATGTGAGCTTGTTTAGCAATATCTTCAGCCTGTTCATCAGGACACCTTGAGGACAGACTTATCCCACCACATCTGCTATGTGACTCCAGAACTGTTTCCCCACTGAACTCTAGTGGCTTGCCTCTCCTATGTGTGAAACTTGTTAGTTTGCTTTACCCTATGGAAACTTCACAGATAGCTACTCCCCAATTACTGAACTGTTTGCAGATGTTTAGTTGGTGGATGTTTGTTTAGCAAGCATCTGTGGTGATTTAGTATGATCCTGCCCCTGTGCTTTTGCCTTCCACTCAGAATGAAAGAGGTTGCCCTTATTCTTTCATGGGCCTTCCCTTTTAAGGTGATTGACTGGATTCTGCCTGAAGCAGTTGTGGAAATACTCACCAAAACAACCCACAGGCTCAGGGTAGTAGCTTTAGATGTGGATATTGGTTGCTGTTTGCAAAATTAATCTGCTTCCACCCAAATATGGTAATTTGCTCCCCCATAATTCTGAGACAGTGCCAGTAACCAACACTTCAAACTGGCTTTACCAATCTGGCTAAATCCAGGAGGGAGTGAATGGTCCAGCCCAAATGCTGCACAATATAAAGAATTCATATGTTTTCTATGCTTCTTCTTGGGATGAGCATTTTATTTTAAAAATCTATTACTTCAGACAAGAACTTAAGCTGAAGTTAAAGAAGGCTAGCAAAGAAAAAAAGAAAAAGAATACCAGTAACACAGATATCCTGAAGGTGTATTTTGTTATTGGGATACTGACTTTTTCATAAGTCAAAGACTGCTAACACAAAATGAGCCCGACAAACATCTATATTACAGATGTACCCACATAAACAGTCCCAGTAAATAAGCCAAATTGCCTGCTGTGGATCATCTGCCCTATTTTTTTTTTTTTTTTGAGGGTGTGAATGGCTAAATAGCGTACCAATCTGGGGGTAGAGCCCTTTCTTTATCTTAGAGAAGCTGAGAAACTGTACCTGTAAGAGTGATATAAAGAAGTGGCAAATTCTTCTCTTGAAGTGAGACTTTTAATTAAAAGTTTAAAATAAGTAGCTAGAAATGGTAAAACAACTCTCCCTCTTCAGCCTGCAGATGGCTGTATTTGGTATTCTCAGAGCTGGACAGTTACTCTGTTTTATTGGTGCGTATTTAGTATTGGATAGTATGCTGAATGCAGTTACCTCTTTCTTACCACCTTTCCCCATCTTTTCAGTTACTTTAACCACTCCTTGTTTCTCACTTCATGTTTAAATGGCCAAGTGGCTCATTATATCTGTACAGAGCCTGCTGCAAAAGGCATTGGGTGTTCCACTGCTATTGTAGAATTATAACAGTTTAGGTTTTTCAAGTCTAACCTGTAACTAGAAGAAAAACGGATATTTATAATTTTATTGGTCTACCAGTGATTACTGGATGGACAGCTATCTTTTCAGTAACTAGAGTAAGAGGTAAATAAGCAACGAATACAAAGGTGTCTAATGAAATATACTGCAACATTTCCACAGATTGCAGGATTTCGATTTGCCATTACATTTTATTAAAATACAATTAAAAGACAGAAAAGAATAGAATCACTCATACAGTATACAAGCTAGAAAGTGTAGATTAGTATATTTTTCAGCATCACATTTCTAAAAACACTGGCTTCTGCATTTTAAACTCTAAATAATGTTATGTTATTGAAAGACAGAGTATGAATTTTACATAAGCTAATGAAAGAATTACTTTTGATGATGAAAATATTAATTGTGTAAGAAAAACATTTTATAAATGCTAAAAACATTTTATAAATGTTGTGAAAGAACTGGGTACATTTCTTTATTTTGTCTCTGGGTACTGGTGTTATGCCAGGTATATTCTCTTTTCTGGTTAGTTTCTATTAACAAGATATTTAAGTCAGGAATCACAAGTCAGTAATTTTCTTCTTATTTACAAAGACTGGGGCTTTCCTTCCGTGTTGCTACAGATTTCAAATTACAGTGGTGTATTGTATACACCTTATACTATTTGTGTCTTTATACACATAATAAATATGCACATATGTAGTTGAGTAAGTATGTATATAAAATACAATTGATAGTCTGCTTAAAACTTGTAACTAACTTTGGAATACAAACCTTGTTTGTTTTCAGAGGAATTGTGGTGTTAGACTACTTGGGAAAAATCTCCTTTCCTTTGTTTTGTTTATACAGGACACAAGCAAACAAAACCCAACAAAAAATGAAATTCAGTGTTGCGATCATTAATTCTAATTCATCAAGGATCAAATTCAGAAAAGAATATTTTTCTCCTTGTTCCAAGAGGGGATAAAGAAGGATAGAAAGAAGTATATTTTCTTGTATGAAAGCCAAACAGATATAGTTGAAGTGCCTTGTTTGTCGTAGGTGTAATATCACATGTCAGAAGGCTCTCCTCTTCACCTAGCAGCTATGTGCAACACTGAATGAGTGGGTCAGTAGTGAATACTGGTGCTGTTCCCAGAGATCCGATGGCTATTGCCAACCTCTTTACCAGGCTGCTTTTGTTTGTTCTCAGGGAAAGATGTTATGGAGATTTTGATTCTACTTAATCTCAGTAATATGTCTCTAGGCTTGACCACAGTGGAAGAAAAAAAGGGAATGTCACTGTTACTGTCACTCTCCTCTAGGGACAGCTTATCTATCTTCTTCAGCACTTTGTCTGCAATAGGCTTTGGCTTAGTTGTGTGCCACCCTAGCAATCAGAATACTAGCTAGGTAGCTGAATTCTTTCAGTTCGCATTGGAGATTTTTATTTGTGTATTTTGCATTCTGTTGTTTTCTGAAGTTTTGGTGAACTCCAGGTGTGGATGAACATGAATGTTTACTGAAGAACCAGTAGATTTCTGTGGAGTTACAAGTGGGCTGTAGGCAGTGTTGGCCTCATGGCTTGCGGCTGTGTCCCTGGGAGGAGGGAAGGCCAAGCATTGAATGCAGGTGTGGGGATTCCTATAACAAGAAGCACATGAGTAGCCCAAGGGATGATGGGTATAAAGGCCTGTGCTGTAGGATCACAGAGCAGCAGATACTGAGCTGAGCTGGAGCTGACTGGGTGGATGCTGAGCTGGTGCCTGTGGATGTCTGCCACTGCTTGCTGATGCCTGTGGATGCTGGCTTGTGCCTGCTGATGCCTGCCTCTGCTCTATGCTGGTCTTTTTGGACTCTGACATCTGGTGCTTGTGTTTGCATGTATNGAGCCGTGAGTAGCCTACGCATGTAAGTCCAGGATTGGACTGCCTTGGGCGACCGTGCCTCTGGGAAGCATGGTGAGCTGTTATAGCTCTTGCCCAAGCAAGTCTGGGATTGGACTGCTTTATGGGTGACCGTGCCTCTAAGAGGGATGGTGAGCCGCTGTAGCTCTTGCCCATAAGGTCGGTGAGCTGCTGTAGCTCTTCCCATGCGTGATTACTGCAGATGGTGCTGCAATGTTATACTGCAAACTGTGTTGGCCTGGTGTAAGGCAATATCTGGAACTATGTTGCCCCGGTGTAAGGCGACAATTTCCATATTATTTGGCATTATCTTAATGCATCTTCGTATTTCCTGGGGTTTTACTTGGCTGGCCACTTCTTTTTTCACTGAAATACAACATGTAGGCCTCAGTAGAGTACACAAATTTAATTATTTCTTCGTGATGCATTTTTTTGCACAGATCCCCAGTGTCTGTGATCTACCACTGAACTACTAGCTGTACTATGTCTATCAAACAGCTCTGGAGTAAGGGTTTATGGCAAGATAACTAGCTGTACAGCAGATTATTTAAGATTAACAGCAGTGGACTCTATCATTCCTTGTATGTTCAAGTTCAGTTGAGTGGTAACACAAATTAGCAGGTGCATTGATCTGAAGAGAGCAGACAAAAACAGGTGTAAAGAAAGACTGTAGGAGAGGAAATTACATATGTGGATACTCAAGAAAAAATGTTTAAAAGAGACTAGTAAATACAGTCAGTAAAATGTTCATCATTTGAATCAGTCTTAACTGTAACGAAGGGGAACAGTGTGTTTGTGTTTCCAAACAGAGCAGACCTGTTCTGAATTTTAAGGGAACAGCAGCCAAATTTCTTCAAGGTTGACTGCTTTTGGAGTAAAACCTCAAGCACCTCAGACACGCAGCAATCAGATGTAAGCTGAATGTAGGCTTCAAAAGTCCTTGAGTCAGGGGACTCAAGGACCGTAATTAATATACCTAGGTCAGTCAATAGCAGAGTAAGAAGTCATTGTCCATAGACCCAGCAGGGATAACTAGTGAGGTTACTCTGGTCCACACAGTCCCCGAGATATAACAGACAGGATACCCATCCAGTTTTCATTGGGATAGTTTGGGTAACAGATCTCTATGTCCTGAAGTTGGTTGACATGCCTAAATATTAAATCCTCCAAATCAGCTCTAGCATCTTCTCTTTCTCCAAGACCAGCTACCTAAGATCTGCAGACAGTACCTCTGATGCAACCACAGGAAGACAATCTCCTTGGTCACCTGGTGATGACTAAACTTCTCACTTGCTGGGGTCATGCTCTCTGCTTCCAGAAAGCAGTGCCACCCATGAAGCCCAGCAAGGCTCCACTTTCCCCTTCACTTCAGCAGCACCCTTCTCCACCTCAAAAACCCTTCAGTGCTGTCACTGACTGTAAGATGTATGACATCACTGAACAAAATGCCACTTGCAACACAGCAGTCTATGTGACCTCCAATCTCTTCTGCCTTTTCTCTGTCTAAAAACTGGGGGCAGAAGAGTTGCAAGAACTCCCATGTCAGCATTGGGAGAAGGGTCTTGTTCATAACACAGAACAGTTCGTGGAAGAGCACTGACTTTCTAACAAAACAGTTATTGAAAAACACTTCCTGACCATTTCCTCAAGTCATTGGTCAAAATCTGCAGAAGGTTTTGTCCAGAACAAAAAGACCCATGTCTTTTTTCACGTATGAAGAGAACTGTCTTATCTTGAGAAGATTACTTGTAACACAAGTTTGGAACCATTTTCACAACTGCTTTATTTAATAATGTTAAAAGGTGCTTAGAGGCAGACAGCTATTCTGGGACCTGCATTACCCATTACCTGTGAATATTTAGAAATCTCTGCAACTGGGTTACTAGAAAGGCAAACCTGCATTCATTCAAGCTGTTTCATTGGAGCAATGCAACAGAATTTCCATGTGAAAAATAATGACTAAGAGTTAAATTCTTCTAGAGTAGACTGTTGCTAGCAGGAGGTTGGGTTCTGTCACTGAGCTGGTAATTTCCCCCAAATATGTGATAAGGGCTGAGATCTCATCTCTGGCCCTTTAGCTCAGTGTTTTGAAGATCTCAGATAGTTAATTATAAGCTCTTTCTGCATCAGTAGATCTCATCATGTCTCATGCAGTGACCAGTGGTAAACTATAGAAAAGCTGTTCCACAAACCCATTCCTTGTAGCCAGATAAAAGGGAGGATGGCCACAGCTGATCAACTGGAAGGTGAGAGAGGTTAATTATTTTTGCCTGTTTGCTCAATACCAGCCTTTTCAGGCCTCTGGAAGGAGAGGCTGTAGAAAATTAAGTGACACAGAAAATAATTTCCCTGGTGAATTAGTTTATTTACACTCTGTGCATATGCTCTGTAATAAAGAAGAGAGAGGGGTGAGGCTCAGGGGCACTGTTTTGTCTCTGCTAGAGCAGTGTGAAGCCTTGCTGTCCATAGGAGCTCTTTTCTCAGGCTGGGGAGCACCACTGGGTAGACCTGTGAGCCCGGGCAAAGCACCACAACTTTTGGTAACGCAGTGCTGTCACCCAGCAGAGAAATCCCTGGCAGAAGATGTAAGCCAAGCCAGCCTGGGGCATCATTCCTGTGTAGAGTGACACAGCCATATCTGTTCCCACTGCCCACAGCTCTACATTTTATGAATACAGTTGTGTGGTTGCTGGGATGAACCTGTTCATGGCTCAGTGGTAGGGCATGTGAGAGAGAAGCTCAAGACAAGAGAAGCTACAACATCAGTGTAGACATCCTCCGCTTAACCTCCATGGGCTCAACTTCCACTGCGAATTTCCCTTTTTTTGGTGTGTTTCTATAAATCAGCATAGACTTTTGATAGAGCTGCTAGAAGAGCAGGTAAATTCAGTGGTGCATTTCCTCTCCAGAGTTACACAGTGATTATAGGAGATCAACATTTTTATTTAATTAGCAGCTTTTGGCTTCCTATTTTATATGTATAGTCTCTGTTCTGCCTTTTTGTTATGGTAGATTATCAATCGTATTTTGGGAGGAAGCGTTAAAGCAAAATTTGACAAACTTGCATTTTACTAACTTATATTTTTTACATAAAAGTGAGTCTTCTTGTAGATTTCTTTCATATTCAAATCCGTCTGGAAGATGTATTTCCAATAATTACACTATCTGAAAAGTAACAGAGATGCCTGATGCCAGATGGGAGCTGTTGCCTGCTTCAATATATCCTTCACTATCCAGCTGGTAATGTTAGGAATACTCCTAAGGGAGAAATGTAGAACACAGCCACATTAAGAAAATTCACGTTTTTTACAATAGTACGTTTTTGTTAGAATTTTAGGGCTTAGGTGTACCTTTATTATTGTAACATATCATGCACTGCAATTCCTGAAATTCTATCATTTAATGAATTAAACAAACAAACAAAAAAAAAAGAGTGGATTTTAAACAGTTTCTATGGAAAAAAGAATTAAACTAGAATTTTTCAGTTTAGAGAAATGGTAATTAGTTGCTCTGCTAAATTTAGAGTGGATGAAATAGTCCAGATCAGCCCTATGGACAGTACATGCGGCCAAAATAGAGATGAGGAAATTCTGCCATCACTATACATACATAATTACAGCAAGGGGATGCAGAAGATGCTTGCAGGCCTTCCCTAATCTCTGCTGGAGACTTGAATAAGAGCTGCCAGGCTGCTGGTTGTCTCTTGGCATGAGAATGTATGGCACAAGGCTTTTTTGAAACAGCCAGGTTGGAAACCTCACACTCTAAAAGTAAGGCCCTCAGCATTGTCTGGGATAATGTGCATGAGCAGAGGTTTGTGTAAATATGGGCTGGGTACTGCATATGGGACCCAAGCTAAAGTCTGGATAACACTGATCTCTGCTCTGTGGGAACACCAGTTTATCTGGAGATAGACTCAGTGTTTCTGCCTGACACTAGTTTGAACAAAGCAGTGTAACCTCTGGTAGGATGCCAAAGAGAAAGGGAGGCTTACACTTTTTCTCTGTAAATGTTTTTCTTGCATTCAGATGTTACTACAGGATGTCTCAGATTTAACAAAATGACGTTTGACACAGTGAAAGTATTTTTTCAAATAAATAAAAGTAATTATAAAAAGAGTTCTAATTGACTCTAATCATAAATCATTGCATTAGAAATGAATGAAACTGTTCTGAACAAACATATTAACAGACTTTTGTTGCTACATTGCTTTGCTTTGTTATGTATTCATTCCATTAGTCACTAATTTGATCCTCCTGATCATTAGTGTCAATTAGTGAGGTGTGGCTGTTCCAGAATGTCAGTGAGAGATTTTAAATATTTATAATTGGTTAACTACTACAGGATATTTTCAGCAACTGAAACTACTTTTATAGAATAATATCATCAGAATATCACAGAATCCAGCATTTATCATAAAGATAGGCTATACTGTCTTCTTGTATGCCAAAACACAATGACACAACTCATGCAGGCTTTTTACCACAGATGATGTGTATGAGAGTGGAATTTTTTCTGGCTTTTAAGTCACTAAGAAGAGCAGTTTTATAACTTGATCACAGGTTGTAGATGGGTTTTGAGACAGAGAAGGAAAACAGAAGATGAGCATGACATCTTCCTCCATCTCTCTTTTGGGCAGTTGGATATTAGCTACTTATCTGTAATAGGCAAAATTTTATGCTTCCTTTCTCTCCTTCTTGGTATGCTCCATTGTAGTTTGCCAGCTGGGTTTTCATTATCGCAGGTGAGATAAAAACGAAGACCCTGATGTTAGTATTTCTGCTGCTGTAAGCAATTTGGTTGCACAGTGAAGGCAATGCCAAGTTCTTTGCTAATGTAGGCGGACTCTAACCAGAATTGAGTTCTTCAGATTTTCAGTCCTTTTTCCAGGAGGCGTATGAGTGGAAGTTCTCAGATTACCTGTTTAACTTCAGTAACTTGCAAATAACTCCCGAGAGCATTGTAATGTCTTACACAAAAATTGATGGATATAGGACACAAGGGAGGCTTTAACAGAGGTCAGGAAAGTGCACATGGGACTTTGGGGGCCAAAGACAGTGGGGGCCAGGCAAGACCAGTATCTGAGATTTCAGGAAATTTCCCTCCAGAAAGTGATTTTTTTTTAAGGTGAGAGCAATTTAATTGAGAACAGAAACACTTTAGGATTTGCTAATATTGGGAGTGATTCATCTTACAATAAACTTTTCTATTCAGATTGTTTCTTACATAGATGCAGTTAAATGTTTTGATTCGTGTTAAATAGCCCTACACAGTGTTAGCTGTCCCTTTTATTTCAAGCTACAAAAGCATAATATGGAACATGTGCCCACAGGACAATTTCCTGAGATGGAGAACAGGACTATATTATGTACCCTTCAAAATTCTGTAGTGAAGTGATCTATGATACAAATTAGATTATTTGTAGTATTCTAAGGACATGAGTCTTATTGTTACTTTCTAGTAAGCAATGTGTTTCTTTGATTACATATAAAATCATCTGCATAGATCAATTTTGTCTGTTTTGGCAGACAAATAATATAATTCTGTTCCTTCTTTACTCCTGCTGTATGTAAAATATTAACCCTAGTACTACACAAGGGCAGATTTTTTGTGTTTAATTATTACTCAGTTACAGCCTGGAAATAGTATTAATCAAGACAAAGTATGGTATCACTTCTTCCAAATGTATGCATTTTGTGTGCTGTGTTGTTGAGATTAGGATCATACTGGGATAGTGCTTCTCTTTTAAAGTCTTATGTTTCATCATCTTCTATTTTTCACGGGATTATGAAGAAACTCACTGAAGCCAGGGAATCTTAAAGAGAACATGGTCTAGATGTGCTTCGCTGTGGTGAAGAAAGCATTTTAGCTCTCTTACTAGCCCTCGGTCCTCATTTTCTGGTTTTCCTTTGCAGTGCTGACAGCTGACTCAACCTTTGCTGCCCCTTAGGGTGTGCCTTTTCTTTGCCTTCTCTTATGTGAACATGCATAGGTGGATGGCATGGCCCTCTTTTGCTGGGGCTGCTTCTATCCCTGCATCTCAATGAAAGTGGCAGCTGGGAAGGGACTATGTGCAGTGCAAGAGATGGGTACTCGGGGAGGGTTGCAGGCTTGATACACTTCTATTTAAAAGAAGGATGATGTAGTGGTCTAAAACCTAGCTAGAAAATTAAACACACTCAAGCTTCTCCTTTTCCCCCTCCCCTTCTGATAATGGAGGAACAGTAGGAGACATTATGAATTGGAATAACAATTTACTGAAAATCGCAATAACCACAACAATATTAGCAACAAAAAGTGTACAAAAGAGACAGGGTGTTTTACCCACAAAAGGATATTCACCACCAAGCAAACAAAATCACTTCCTAAAGATAGTGCCCTGTGTTGTTTTCCAGACAAAGGCAATATGGCAACTGGCCCTGCACTGGGGCCACGCGGTATTCAGGAAAACAGAAGCAATATGGTTAATGAGAGCTTCCACAGCTTAATTCTCCCACCGCCCTGTCTGACAAAACAATGGAGATCTAGGGGAAAAAAAACCCTCAGAAACTAGATCATCCGCGCTGCACCACGCTGCCGCCTCGCACTGCTCCACGCAGCTGCCTCCAGCACCAGTGTCACTCCACTCGGCTCCACTGGGGCTTGTGCTCTGCACGGCTTGGCCCTGCACCGCCACCACTCTCTGCCTTTTTCTTTTGCTCGGAGCAGCGTCTCAGGTTCACTGTTGCGCACATGCTATGTATAGATCATATTAAAGCAAAACTAGCTTGGAGGTTAAGTAAGTGCAGGTAAGTATTGTGAAAAAGTCTGTGCGCTTCAGAAATACATTTCTCATTGCAGTTGTCTTATGTCATGACTTCAAATACGTTATATTGTACCAACTTTTGGAAGGTGGGTAAATATTGCAAGAATCCATACCTCTTAGTCATGACAAGTCAATTGCATGAGATGTGTGTGAACTACAGGGCAGATACATTTGTTGTTGATATTTTTGAGGAAATCCACGTAATAACCAGACACAGGTATAGCAGCAGGAATAAGGAGACTTTATTCTTTCCATTAGGATCAGCTGACACAAAACATATTTTTACATTAATGTCTGTGCTATACAGCTGCATAGCTGCCCCCTCCCCTCTCTCTCCCCCTGTTTGGATAAGGACTCTTTCCATCCATGTTATTATGCTGCAGGCTGCCATGGCCTGTGCTGAAGTACATCCTGGCATAAAGTGTGAGAAATAGATGGGGATACTGTCAGACATATTTAATTTAAAACATTAGTATTATCCATTGCTGTAATCAATCTGCTGGGTTGTTTTTTGTTATGCTGCCTCTTGTTTGCTGCTTTTATTGACTGGACCAGCATAATAGTGGATTTGGTGCAGGTGCAGACTCCTGCTGCATTTCCCTCACTGCGCCACTCTGACATAAAATGATGGATGGCTTGGAGGTCATTTTAAATAGCAGGGAAAAGGCAACAGCTATTGCAATTTAGGAGATATAAATGGGAGACAGGGGTTAAAATATAATATTCTTCTGTGGGGGGGGGGAAGGAGATACCGTAAATTGAAAGTAAGGAATATTAAACACTGTGCAATTATATACAGTATATTTAAACAGCTATTTAGGCTGCTGTTAATGAAGAAACTATAGTAGTAGGGATGGGAAAATTTTAAAGCTATTATAAAGTATTATCTATCAAAAGTGATAAAGATTAGAAGCAAGTACTTAGTATGTTATCAGACATCAGTGACAGTTGCTAGGTTCAGCAAAACGCTTGCTGATTCACAAATTAGGCCACTGAGAAATTTGATGTCAGTGATTTGCATGAGCTTGAAGCAGATCAATTCACCAAAGTGATTTTTTGTTGTTGTTGATTCCTACAGCTTAATCGGGCAGAGTAATACAGTGAAACAGGCAACTGAATGAAATTAGATCACCAAGTTATGTACAAATAGGACTATTTTGGAGCTAACAGATTTAGAATAAATTAGTTTTAATATTAAACACTGTCTTTCAGTTCCAAAACAAGCAATTTTAGTCCCCTTTGACAGTTTTGGGGCTAGAAAGTGAAAACAATATCCTTCCACAGATTTTCATACTGTAATTACAGGATGTTTATACATTTGAAACATCACAG
Source organism: Pachycephala philippinensis (assembly GCA_013397055.1). Lineage (NCBI taxonomy): Eukaryota > Metazoa > Chordata > Aves > Passeriformes > Pachycephala > Pachycephala philippinensis. The sequence goes on from VWZT01009836.1 coordinate 17,660, forward strand.
ACATGCATTGCAGACCTACTGGCTACTTTGAAGCTTAAGTGAGAGAAGAGGAATAAAAAAACCCAACACCAATCACAATTTGTTCACGCAAAACAATCACCATAGGTCTTCTTTTCTGAAAACTCTTGCTCCTAAATTACTGACATTAACCATAATTCTTCACTAGACATTCCACTCTTCCTGGGAACCAGGGATTGCAGGAAGGCTCTGCTAAGCTCGATCACCTCCCTCCTGGGAAAGGCTCCCTGAGCTGCCTTGAAAACTTTTGCTCAGATTAAGCCCAGTGCCTCTATGCGGCTTGATGTATTCTGTCAGTGCTTAGACCAGTTTTAGATTTAAGCTGCACTTAGGAAGTTTACTAAAGGAGGTTCTAGGTGACATATATAACGGTGGTGGGCAAGTGCTCTCAAGAGCCAAAAGGAAGAATGTTAAATTCCTCAGGTTCTTCATTAGACACTGTCTGGATCTCAAAGAGTCAGAAAGCATGTATTTGCAATGTCAAAAGAGGATGAGTTTAGATTTTCAGAGCAGATAGAAGTCCTTTTTCCAACACAGAGGACTCAGAGGATTTCAGTGCACAGCGCTGTGGCTTCTTTTCTCAGGGCCAATAGCAAATGTCGTAATAAGACTTTCTGTCCTTGACAAAACGCTTTTTCAGTCTGAGGTCCTTGTTCCTATCTATACTAATGATGGGTATTTTTCCCCATAAGTAGGGGAAAGGAAGGCTTTCAGGGGCACAAGAGGCCTTTCTTCCCAACCAAAGGCATCAGGCCCAGCACCGTGTAACCAAAGCACAGCTGTGCTTCAGCAGCCTTGTCTTTCATGCTGCAGTTTGTTTCCTTTGCCTGTAATGGCTCTAAGCTGTGTGCTTGCTGCACCAGCTGCAGCAGGATGAAAGAAGTAAAAAAAACTCGTGCTGAACCTGCCTTTTCCCAGACTTGCTTTGGCGAAGGTGCCTGTGTAGTTTCAGGACATGGGCACTCAGCAGCGTGCATGAGTCCTCGTAGTCTTGCCTCATTTTATTGTTGTGCAGCTACCTTGATTTCAGTACTTAAATGGGTTTTGCCCTGTCTCAGTCCTAGAACTTCTGTCCACCAGTGAAGCCCTGATGTACATGCCAGGGACCTGTGGAAGAAAAGACACTGGTCTGCTGTAACTTAGTTTGTGGTTGCTGAACTCGTTAGGCATGCATGTGCCTCACATCAGACTGGTGCTACCAAGGCACTGCCCTGCTTTGCTTGTTCATCAGTAAGTTTGAGAGTTCAGAAGTCATTAACTTGACTAGAGCATTTGTATCTCAGTCTAAAACTGTAAAGGAGCAGGAATTTGTTCTTTGATCCTGAGCAAGTGATTTAAAATACTCGTGCCTCATTCCACCCACCTGTGAGAATGGAAACAATGCTGTTTCTCAGACCCCAAGATTTTAAGAATACATGTTCCTCAGATTAGAAACTATAACAGTAGGAGCCAGTAAGTATGTTAAATAGATACTGAAGAGATTGGACTAAAAAAGTGCTGGTGGACCCAAGACCTACACTGGCAGCTCAGCACTTTTCTGTCATAAATATCATCTTCCTTCCCTGCAGGAGGCAGTCCAAAGACTTACTTCTTCTTAATGGGTAACAAATAAATCATATAAAGGAATGCTTTCTGAATAAGCCAAATTACCAAATCAGCTGTACTGACCTGAATAATGATGACCTGAGGGGTACATTTGTCCTGTGCATTTAATCTTGAGTTACCAAACGGCATTTGCAGGGTACAGTATAACTTGGATGCATATATCTTGTTTTCTGTAGCTATGTCATCTGTTTCATATGTATTTGTGAAAAGGGGTGGTTGCTTCATGCAAGTGTATATTCTTTCACTTTTCGCAATAAAAACCTCAATGGGGTGAGACTGGGTGTTGGAGAAGAATACAGAAAGGAAAGGAAAGAAAATAAATGAAAGGAAAATAAAAATTCTTAAGACTACAAATGCAGTCATTGCAGAGTTTCTTGCATGTAAAATATCAGGTAGCAGTAAATGGAAGAATGCAGTAGATGAACCTGAATGAGTCATAAAAAGCAATCTCAGTGACATGAATGCATTAAAAAGCCTTTATAAAAGTAATCAGTTACTTACCCTTTCATAAGATAAACTAAGACACGTATGAAAAGCACTTAGCGTCACATAGCCATGATTCCAAGACAAAAGAAGGAAAAAGGAATTATTGGATTTGTTTAGTTTTTATCAAACTACTGTATATTTTCCTATTTTGTTTTTTTCTGGTACTTCTTTTATAGTTTAGTGGAAATACTGGGCAGCTACAAAAAGGAAGCAGCATGTAATACTTGAAAAATCCTTGGTAACATGCATTCCTTTGTTCTAATGCTTTCTGTCACAAAGGACTGCAAACACCTTTTATGTTTTATTACACTTTCCAAAGATTAAAAAACATCTTGCTAGAACAGCTTATTGTCCCATTGCAGTGAGGTCAAGATCTGGATGTTTCAATAGCTCAGTTGGGAGAGCATTAGACTGAACAAAAAAAAAGACATGCTACATGCTTCTTTCAGCATGATAGATGCAAAACTGCATTCTGATCTAAGTGAGTTTATTCATGTCAATTTGGTTTTTATAACTTAGTATTTTATAATGTTATTACATTTATATTTTTGTTAGCATTTGTTGATTAGGCTTATTGCCTTGATGTGGTAAATAGCTATTTAAATATTCAAATTATCTTTTCGAAGTTACTTGGACTGCTTGTAAACTTTAGATTAAGAGGAAGAAACACTTGGGCTGGTCATGGCCCCATCCTAGCACAGTCATTTCTCAACATGGAAAGAACAACTAGATTACTGTTTGCAGTTTCTTTCCAAAGCACTTAATGATAAATACTGCAAAATGTCTAAGTTGCCAGTTATAAAGCTAGGGTTGCTGTTAGATTAAAACATTACATGTTCATTGAAAAAGGCATCCAGAAAAGTTGCTGTTTATACATTTCTATGCTATCTTATTTTTTCCGTATGCTCTTTATGGTTCGTGATATTCTGAACTGTTAGTAGAAGTCTGTACAAAGGACTTTCATTATACTAGATGTTCATACACTTAGAGCTATTTTAAGATGCTTTATGGATTTTATTACTTCTGTTTTTACCATTATTGCTTTTTCCTGAGTATTTACTCTGCTGTCTCTCACTGGTGCCCAAGGAGACCTGTAACCAACTATTTAATATTGCATCCTAACAAGAAAGTTGTCAGAAGTTAAATTCATGATATCTACAGCCTGAAATTTGTCTTGTCACTATCATATGAGGAAAGACTAATGCAGACATCTTCACTAGATTTATAGACTCGTGTTAATCTCTCTCACTAGTGTTTCAAGATTTCTAGGAGTATAATACTTCCCTGATAACCAGAGAGTGGTTATTGCCTGTCACAGTTGGTAGTTAAACACACTCCATTATTGCCTGTCATAGTCTGTACTTCAAATACATTCAGTTTAATACTATAAACCAGTGAATTATAACACAGAGAGATAGATCCTGAACTCAGCTCTTCAGGTAATGAAATATAGTGTCATCTCAGCAGTGTTATGATTAAGTGTGAATTCTTGTTAAAGCCATGACTTTACCAAACATGTGTCTTTTAAATTGTCAGTATATTTTGTGGCTGGCTTGTAGCTCAGTGTGCTGGTTTTACCACCGGCAGGGAAATTAAACTCCAAATAAGCCATTCTCTCCTCTCTGTTTTTTGTAAGGAAGGGACAATAAATGAGATTATGAGTTGAAATAACAATTTACTAAAACCACAATGACAACAGCAGAATCATTAAGTGTACTTGTATTCCACGCTCCAAGTGATGATTTTGCTTGAAGATAAAATTTCCCTTCATGATAAAAGGTAGTGCTGTGTTGGATACATAGTAAAGACTAAACAACAATTTCTATCATAAAGCTTCAACTAAAAATATTTTTCAGGGAAGTAATTTAGGCAGATGGAGAATTGAATGTACAAAAAGGGCCAGATTTCTATTTTGAAAAAAAATTTCCTATTTTATATAATTCACAGTTTAAAAGAAAAAAATATGCGTGTGTTTCTGGACATTGAACTGATAACTAATTGAGATGGAAGCTGCAGTGTGATGTCATCTACTTGAAAAGTTTCTGGCCCCTACAACTACTTGCCCATTTCTGAAAACGTGAAGTGTTCGTGGCTTAATGTCTGAATTCAGTAGTGCCTAGCTAGTCACTGTTGCAGGAAAGATCGTCCATTGTTCACAGAGATAACACAGAAAGTGCATTTCATTCCCTCCAGGCACAAACAGTCCCTTCCATTCAGTTCTCTGCATGTGGATAAAGGGATAGAAATGAAAAACTACGTGGGATTTATAACATGAAGCAGTGTGTCCCCATCACTGTATTGCCCTTGGGACTAACATTGCATCTTCTGGAAAACCTGATAATAATATTTTAGATTTCAGTTAGAAAATCCATTTACCTGCCTCAGACTTCGTGTACTTCTGTCACTGCAGTGTCAGAGTGCCTCCCAGGGATTTAAAAGTAGTAATGGCAATGATCAGCTGGCTTTCCCAGCCTCAAGAAAAAAAATGCTGAGTTAACTGATGTTGTGGTTTAACCCAAGCCAGCAACTAAGTATCATGCAGCCACTAGCTTACCCTGCTGCACATCCCCTCTGCCCCTGGGATGTGGTGGAGAGTTGGGAAAAAAATAAAGTCTGTGTGCTGAGATAAGAACAGTTTAATAATTGAAATAATATTTATATTAATAATAATAACAACAACAATAATGATAATGATGGTGATGATGATGGTGTAATGAAAAGGGAGACAACAAGAAGATAGAAATAAAGAAAAAGTGATGCACAATACAGTTGCTCACCATCCATGGATGGATGCCTGGCCTGTCCCCAAGTGGAAACCCCAGCCAACTTCCCCCAGTTTATATACTGGGTATGATGTTTTGTGGTATGAAATATCCCTTTGTCCTGGCTATGCTCCCTCCCAGCTTCTTGTGCAGCTCCTCACTGGCAGAGCACAAGACACTGAAAAGTCCCCGACTTAGAGTGGCTACTACTTAGCAACATCTAAAACATCTGTTTATTATCAACATTATTCTCATACTAAATACAAAACACAGCGCTGCACCAGCTACTGAGAAGAAAGTTAACTCTATCCCAGCTGAAACCAGCACATCTGCTGAGTTTATTTTAATTACAGTGATACTTAAGTAGATGCATCCTTGGACAGGAAGCTGATCTAGGGAAAGAGTCCGAGTTTTTGCTCATAACTGATCATGGTGAGCTGCTGCTGTGCTGCATAATCGACTAGAAATACTCCATTGGTTTGTGGTTGTTTGGACTGCTTAGCTTTTCTGCAGCAGAACTGGTAACATGATTTATAGCCTCATCTATTTCATTATACACACCTGCCACTTCTATTTTTTGGGTCTTAAAGCTATTTTAATGACAGTGTTGCTGTTTACCTATAGCAGAACAGAAATAACCTTCCGTAGTTATTTTTTTAAAAAAACATTTTCTATCAGTTTTAAAAAAAGTAGCTACCATTCTCATGAAAGTCTTTTAGCCACATGCATCAGGAGGAGGTTCATCTGGGAGGGCAGGGTGCACATCTTCTATCTGCCTCTCCACTTCTAGTGGGAAGAAGAAATGCCCAAACCACCACCAATGCCTGGAATATGAGGCCCTTGAAATGCTTTGGGTTTTGAATTAGATAATGTAGAATCATAGAACAGTTTGGGTGGAAGGGACCTTTAAAGGTCATCTAGTCACACCTCCCCTGCAATAAGCAGGGACATCTTCAACTATATCAGTTGCTCAGAGCCCTGTCCAACCCGATCTTGAATGTTTCCAGGGATGGGACATCCACCACCTCTCTGGGCAACCTGTGCCAGTGTTTCATCACCCTCATAGTAAGAAATTTCTTTCTTACATTTGGTCTGATGTATGCATGTAGATAAACTCGGGAGACGTCAGCTATTTTGGAGTTAGATTTCACACATTGTTATTCCGATATCATTAGAGCTATGTTTGAATTTTCTACAGAGTCCTCTTTTAAATTTGATTATTGAGCTTAAACTAGCTTCAATTTCAAATCCAAATATTATCACTCTCTGTGACTGTAAAGCATATTTCTCTTTGACTGTAAGTGGAGACAGTTTCTCATTGTCTAGTGTGAGTCAGTAAACCAAAAGGGAACCACAAAAATTTGTGAAGGCAACAGGAATTCTCTGTATCCATACTGGTTGCTTAAATCTCGAGAGCATCTTAGGAAAAAATGTGTATTCCCTACTGCAGGCGTCTACCATGTAATGTTTAGAATGGTATATTACAACTATGAACCTGTATTCTAGAAGCAAAAATAGAGATTGAAGTAGCTATGTGAGGCCAATACCAGGTGTATCTCTGAGGAACTGAATGGATCATGTAAGTAATTCTGCAATAACATCTAATTCCCATCTAAGACACACGCCAGTGTAATGTGCACCAAAATTTATTCCGCTTTTAATGACGCGATGCAACAGTAAAAGTGTACATGCCACTAATCCCTGTGGAAAAGGCTTTAAAGTCCACTGCATATTGCAGCACAGCAGCTATATATGATCTACTGAACAGCAGCCAAGAGGAACTTGGAGGAATGGTGAGAAGTGTGCTTTACAGTAGCTCAGTGAAAGCTGTCTTCTTTCTAGGAAGATAAACCTTTTCAATTATGTTGGTAGCTATAAGAGTTTAACATGGGCCCCAGTGGTGAGATTTTGTTCCAGAACTCGGTGCAGTACAGAAGTTCCTATTTTAAAAAATGCTGTGCCTTTCTCCCCCTTCACCTACACTGAGGCCTGGGGTTTTTTTCCAGTTGAAACATTAGCAATTTACATAGCAATAAATGTGAAAAAAACCCAAGATTTAAATCTCAGTTGGTGCTGATTCTGTAATAAAAGCATAGAAACATTCCTAAAAGGCAATTTCTTCACCTATTTGATTTCCTCTTCTGTAACTGCTTTGCAGTGGTGACTACCAATTCTTATATTCATTGTGACCTTTATGCTTATATTTACTGAAAAAACCTTTTCTTCTGTTGTATTTTTCTTTGTCATTGTTCTTACCTTCTTGTTATATGTAATGTTTAATAGTAAACTGTGTCCTCCTCAAATTGACATAGATGTTTGCAATGTTTCTTGTGCTAACACCCCTGTGTCATTTACCATCTTTTGGATGGGATGCCACTTTTTATTGTTGCCTCCTTGTCTGAATTGTTTCTAGAACTAGACTCTGACAGGGACTGCAAGTTTATGGATTGTTTTTTCAGAAGGGCCATGTGTGACCTGCAATATTCAGTGTTATCTGAGGATTTATAACATCTCTGTTGAGAACTGAATCAAGAATTTTAACTTCAGACCAGTAATAAGCAATTTGGTTTGATAAAGTAGAGCTTGGGTGTAGTGGGGTACAGCAGAATTGCATTATACAGATGATTTGCAATTATACATCAGAGACAAGTGTTGCTAACAGAACAAATGAAGGAGAGTGGGAGACATGGTCAGAGCTCCTTCTAAGAATTACACAGATGTAGTGTGACCTGTTTGCATAGTTCACCACAGTAAACTTGTGACTAGTCTATTTGATTAATACATTGCTTGTCACATTTGATGTGGTATGCCAAGTTTTTTCACAGTTAGGTTCTCAATTTTTGATGTTGGTATAGCCAAGAATATTGTCTTACAGAGCCCATTTGCTTCTTCACAGAATCTACCACTCTAGTTAGTTATAACATAGAAGCCTGAAAGTGATGCATATATTACACACAAAATATAATCAAAGCCAAACACGCACCTAAGCAATATGGCCTATTGCTGTTTGATGTATTTGTCCAGTCTTGTCTGGATTCTACTTCCACTGTACAAAAGTAAAATCTCAGTGATGTCACTGATGTGTTTGTGATGGAAACATAATGGTCCATGTAACATGGAAAAGTATAGTTATAGTTCAAAATCCACTTATTTTGCTATTTTTCAGAACATACATAGGTAAGATATATATAATAACTGAAACAATGTTAGCCTTATTTCCTGAAGAAAAAACAAAAAGCATATACAGCTTTTTTTTTCTGTATGTTCTTCTCTGCCTTCCTAGTATTTTTTCAAAATTTTGACCAAGGCTCACATTTCAGAGAAGAATTGAGATCCTGAGAATGTTAAAGTTCTTAAAAATCTGGTTATGACTGGTCCCTACATAGAGGAGAGAGATCTCCATTACTGAGAGAAAGGCTGACAACTTTTGTGTGGCAGCCCATGGGCAGCTTAAAGCTAGTGTCAATCCACATGAGCCAGTGGACATGTGGAGAATGTAATGAAGTCTGTGGAAGGAGGCGTGGGAAAGGCTGGGGACAAAGAGGACCATAAGAGACCATGGGCTGATGTACTCACTGCTTAGGCAGAGTTTTTTTATAGATGTTTCTTTCCAGTGGCCTCTTAAAATTTGGCCGTATTTCTGGTTCAATGACATCTAAGGACTACAAACTGTGATGGTTGTTGCCAGCTGAATTGCCTTCTGATCAGATGTATAACCGATGAGTCCTCAATGATGGTACTCTGGAGCCCAGCTGGAACATCAGGTGATCTCCTGAGTTGTGATGGGGCACACAGGATGAGGGCAGCCACTGCCTGCTGTGGCTGGCAATAGGAGTGACGGCAGTTGTAGGGTAGCTGATGCAGTTCAGTTTCTTGTCTGAGGATATGGCATAGAGATACCAACTCACTGTGAAGTTAATCTTTAATTCTGGTCTCTCTGGTGTGAAGAGAATTCATAGGAAAAGACACGCTGTGCAGATTGGTCCTCAGTCCCAGCACTGACAAGTTGGCTGTAGCTTGTGCCCTGTAAGCACGGTCCACAGCTAGTTTGTTTGATGAGACTGATACAGTAGGGACATGTATTCTCCTGAAAATTCAGCCTGTGAAAAACAGAGTAATCCAATGAAGAGTTCAGTCCGGGGGAAGTTCATGTTTAGATGTATCATTTTCATAAAATAAATAATCCGAGGAAATAAAAGAGAAAAAGAGTAGAGAACAGCTCTCTTCAGAACTGTTAAAATTTGGAAACAGGAAAAGCAAGCACATAACGAGGGGAAAAATTACCTAGTTTTGTCATACTTTCATACCTCACTTAGGAAAATTAATTAATCTCATTGAGAAGTGCCTAATTGAGCAGTACACCTTTTAAAACAAAACCTACTCTCTTTTATGCCTTGGTTTGAAGATATGCCTCACAGATAAATCCCCACTCAGTTAACATCCATCACTTTGCAATGACAACTTGATGGGTGGGTACCCATCTACACAGAGCTGCAACTCAGGATGCAAGTGACAAATAATGAAAGAATCTTAAGTGCTGGATTTTGGCTCAACATAAATGTAGCTTGGAGTTTGCATTGACAGTGCCGACAAAGCCTTGAAAATATCTGTGATAATGGCTCTAAATCGAGAGCTATAGTAATTGTCAGGACAAACTTCATTAGTTTGAGGGAATGAGTACAGAAAATAATAAGAGGCAAAATCTCTGGTAACAGATTAGAACTAAGGGTACAGTCTTAGTTTTAGTTTTTAGTACTTCCCAAGCCTGGAGGGGAACTCTGCAGCAGCTTCTTATATGTAACTGGGATGTGTTCAACAGTGAGAGAAAACTCAGGCCACCACTTTCACCATTCCATGAATTCTCATAATCAGATTAATCTGTAAATTACTTCCATGGTCCACACAGAGCCCCAAAAAGGGTACAAGCTTTTATCACTGTAAAGGAATAATGAATTTTCTGATGCAGATTTTGTGAGGCATTCCTTGGAAGTTTCTTCCTCTTTTTACCATTCTGTAGTTATGGGGTAATGTGACCTATTTTATTTGGCAATGTACGGACTGCCTGCTGTTTTAGCTCCAGGAAGGAAATAGCTTTGACACAGATTATCTGTGTCATTTTTCTTGATAGCAACATGCCTTCTGAAAATGAAAATATTTCCAAGCAAAGTTAGGAATAGACAGATATTTGTTGAATAATATTGTAATACCTTATGGAAACCCTGAAAAGAGAATTCAAATTGTGAGCATAATTGTTTTATTACTCAGTAGTTAGTACTTTAACAGTAGTGGAAATAGGTTATTTTTTACTATTGGTAACTAAATATCACATTTTCTTCCCAGAGTCAATTAAATATTAATAAATTACTATTTTGAACTCTCTGGCACATTATATATATATATATATATGNCACAAAACTAAAAATCCTTTCCAAGAAATAATTTTCAAATAAAAAGGATTCTAAGGCGATCCTGTATCCTTGCAATATAAGTGAGGGGGTATCTTTTGAAATTTTTGAAGCTAGCTAAGATAAAACTTAGATGTAGAAGTACCTAGAAGCATTATATCTAAAGGTATTGATTTGCTGGGGACTTTTTTAGCAAAAAGAATGAACACAGTATTTTGAAAGAATGAATGTAGTATTTTGGAAAATGTTCATGTTAGGTCTTGTAGTCAAATAATCACTAATTTAATGAAACTCAGGGAATTTTTTTTCCTATTTGTAAGACCATCTGTGTTATCTATTGTATATTGAATATGGAAAGAAAATCAGGATTCTTGCTTCACAGATAGAGTGATAAAAATACTTCTGAAGGCTGATGTTAAGAGATTTCCAGTAATGAATGGCAAGTAAACACAAAATCCCCTATGTGTGTTGTCTACCAATTCAGATGGCAAAAGAGAGGTTTGGGGTTTTTTTGCTTTTAGTGTGTAAACTTCAGAGTAGTGATTAGTTCTGTGCTTCAAAGGCATATTAAAATTAGCAGAGATTTTTATTTCTACTTATATGTATCGGAAAGCCAAATATCACAATTAATCTTTCTCTAAGGTAAAAAATGAAATTAAGACTTTTCCCAAGCAAACACTAGTAGCCCCTGTTTAAATATCATAGTGCTTCGGGTGTTAAGGATGAGAATAAGCATTTTGTGGAGAGATACATTGCTGAAAGTCAAGGTAAGTGTGAACATGTAAACGTCCCCAGTTTCTAAATTTCCTAATTTTTAAACTTGAAATTTGTAGAACCCTGGCCTTAATAAAAACAGAAATTAACTATAAGTAATTTGTAAATCACAGCATACAAATTGCACTGCATGAAGAGTTGAGTTATGCAAATCTATAAACACCAATGTCCAATAAATAACTAAGCAGAGTTTTCACCCATGTTCTTAGCAGTTTCTTGATTACATCATATCAGATTCATTTTCAGGGATATAACTAGAACAAAGTAAGTAGATGGCATCTCTAATTTAGTTGTTTTTCCTGGTATTAGATCTGTTCCCTCCCTGGTGCCTAATTGCTGTTAGAATAAGATGGCGTGATACATAATGAGGTATTGGAAAATATCTCCTCTGAGCTTTGCTAAAGATACTAATATTTATTGAAATATGCTTTATGTTTTCTAAGTTATGTAAAAGTATCTTAGAAAGTACCTAGCCTCTGTACCACTGCATACTGAGTAAGTTTTATCTTGCAGAAGTACCCATGGAGTCTGATAACGAATGCATTATTGCTCTAAGCACAATTTAAAAGGAAGATCCAAAGATAGCCTTCATCTTTACCTGGAGTGACAGCTTTAATATTCAACCCCTTTTTCTTCAACCTCACACTATTCTGTTCATGCCACTGTTAATTTATGGGCTTTATGTCTTCTGAAAAACTAACAGCTATGCTTTAAATTGTTTAAGTTTAGGGACACTTACCATATACGGTAAAAGAAATCATTTGCCTTGTTATTTGAAATGAGCTATTGTACGTTAGTTGAACATTATTGTTGCTGGAGCCCTGAAAAACCTTTAAATATATTTTTCCTTAATTTTATGCCTAGCACTTGAAATATAAAATAGAACTGAAAATTTACTTTTCTATAAATCAATAGAAATAGGACTGATTTTGAGGAAGGTTTATGTTTTCAGGGATCCCAATCCTGTCATTTCAGTTGCTTCCCTGGGAGATGTGTTTCCAGAAAGATGGTTTAAATGGTTGACAGGCAAATATTTTTTTAAAAATGTAGACTAATTAGACAGTTCTTCTTTGTCATAGATATTCAGCTACTGTTCTCTACAGAGTGACATGCTTACAGGTGTATTGCCCCGTTTATAGTCTGGTTATTAAAAAAAGTATTTAAAATAAATTACAAGGGTTGGTATTACTTACAAGACACTTTAATTCATCAAGAATTAATGTTACTTTAATTTCTTAGGGAAAACATAAACTGTGTTCCCAGGCTGGGCACTGATTGTTCTATTCACATGGATCAAATGACTGTATGCTACAGTGATCTGTGGGTGGTTCTCAGTTGTTCTGAGATAGAAACTACATTGCTGTATCTTTCTTCTTACTCGCCCTCTTCTGTGAGAAGTACAATAGGAAGTCAACAGCCGAACTGAATTTTTCGTATTTTACTTTTGTTTTGCTTCATTTCAGGCCCATGAGGCCTCTCCAAACATGTGGTACATTTCCCTTGAGAGGACATTATCTTGCTGAGCAATAGGCACCAGACTTCACTAAACACGTGTAACATTTGCCTAGCAATAAAGAGCCACAGGCAGTTCCCAGGAACTGTGGTTTACTGACTAATGGAGTAGGCTCCTAGGCTAAATTAGGATCATACAGTGGGATGCTATGGATACCCTTTCTTAATATTTTTATTCCTGCATTCGCAAATCTCACGGGAGCTGGGACTCTCCTTTTGTCAGGGTGCTACATAACACTTTGTAGATGCTGCAGCTCATTAGCAGTGAGAGAAAAATGGACAAAGGTACGCAAGAACACATGAAGTCAAGTTTGCATGTCAAGTCATCACCAGAGCTAGTTGGATGCTTAATGCAGTATCTTGCCTGCTAAAGTGGCTTATACAGAACAATTTATGTTTACAAACTTTGGTTACTTGGTAAGACATTAGGGGTTAGAATTTTTTTTTTTTTTTCTTCTAGTACATCAACATTTTGTACAGACTTAAACACTAAGATGGGCAATTTGGGGCCACTGAAAGCAAGCCCTTAGAATCTGTCTCCCTTCTTGAATACATTCCTTGTTTCGATGGAAGAACCAATGAAATCTGTAAATATGCTTGGCAATAAAAAACCTATTAGGCTGAATTATTGCCATCCTTCTTTATTTTTCTAGTCTATCCAGGCAGAGTTGTTATTAAATAGCATGTTTTTCATGTTCTTTATCAATCAAACTAAATCAGGATCTGAATTGAACATGCAAATGCAAGTCATGGGGAAAAATGTTCAGTTTGAGCCTGGATCTGAACGTATCACTTCAGTTCTTGCTTCCAGCTTGAAAAACAGCCCACTGCCTGAAGTCATGCCCAGTTGATCTAAGGCAAGAGGATGAAGCTGCTTCCTTTCCACTCTCTTCCTTCCCCTTTCCTTCTACTGGGTAAAGGACTTTATGATCCTTCATTTTCTTGCTCTTACCAACTGGCAAGAAAGATGCATTCAGATATAAGCAAAGTATGTGCTTCAATGGCTGACCTACTGTCTTCCAGCTCTCCATCTCTGCTTATGCTCTTTCTGAAGTTCAGTTGCAGGAGGAAGATGCCACACCAGTTTTCTGTAGTGTCCATGATAAGAATGGATGAAATCAGGATGAGATTTTGCAGAGAGGTGCACATAAAAAGAATCCGATCATCTTCTGTGAGGTTGCTCAGAGGAGGAAAGTGGAAGATATGCAAAACTGTTTCAGGCATGAGAGTGGAGGAATAATGCTATGGAAGGAAAGGATGATTTTGGAAACATAGTATTTTATACTTTCAGGATATTTGAATTATTTTAGGCCTTACAAAGCAGTCTTCAAAATATGTAATACTGTATGTGAACAATATTCCAGAAGAAAAACTGTACAATATTAATTCCAAATCTATCACCTACATCCCTGTAAATCTCCTGTCAGACAAACAAGGAAATGGATATTACAACAGAAAAATACATTTTTGAATATCCAGTACTGTCTCTATAAGAGCAGATGAAAATTCATTTTATTCTAAATTAGGAATTCTGCCATTCCTAACAAAAGCCTACTATCCTATCCTTCATGAATAGGGGAAGCACTGTCCCAACACATTTATATCTCATGTCTTCAGTCCTTTGGACTCTGTTGACAAGGTAAACAGTTGTGTTCAATCACATAGCAAGCTTTCTCTGAAACAAGATAAATGCCCATTGCAATGGCCCTCCCTTCCTTCCTTCCTTCCCTCTGTCCTTCCTTCTGATTCTGTGTTTTCTACTCTTCAGCATGTTTTCTCTCTTTTATATGACCTGTCAAGTTTTCCTTTTTTTACTTTACTTTTACCATTTTCTGTGATTACTTTTTTGTGTTTTCCTTATAGAGTGGTCCTTGTTTTTTCCCTAATTTCTATGTGTTGCCACATATGCCAGGAATAGTTCAATCAAATACACATAGGGGTCTATTTTCCTTTGAAATGTCCTTGGAAATCTTCCCCTGCAAGTCCAGGAAAGCTCACTTGTGTTCTCTGTATTTTAGCTGCCAGTTCCATGGAGATGTCTAAAGTACTATAGAGTATCTCAAACAGCACTAAATGCCTTTGTTTCAGGAACTGAATTGTACTTACCATTTCTTTCTCATCCTGCTGTGATTTCACCACTGTATTTTCCTCCTCTCCTAATCTTTCCCAATTTTTTCCATTTCCTACAGTCCCACCTTAAATTGTCTCATCCTTGTCCTCAAAGCACTCCTCCTAGCAGAAGGGCATCCCTCAGGACCTCACCTCGGACTTCTGCCAACAACAGTCTCTTTGTGCTAAGAACCATCATCTCCAACCTCTTCTTTTCTCAGACAGTCCCTCAGTAATCATCACAGCTGTGTGCTCCCATCAAACTTCTGTCTCCATGTAACTGGAGACAAATATAAGACAGGGAGAGAACATTAAGATTTTGTTCAAAGTACAGAGGAAACTGAGATTTTGAAAAACAAATTAGTGTATGGAAAAACATGAGGAGGATGCTAAGTGAAAAAATAATCTTTAGTTATACAGCCATGCCCACTTGATAAATCTCTTTTGAAGTCTGACTGGAAGAAAGAGGATTCTTCAAGAAAATTGAGACAAGCAGCCTGAAATAGCAGAGCCACTGGGGAATAGGAAGCAGACAACCAGTTATTTGCTTTAGGAAGGAATGGAGGAGAATTAAAGACAATTATGTTTGATACTGAGAACAGGAAAGTGAAAACACATTGCACCTCCTCTCCTCCAGGGATTAACTGCCCTTGGCTGATAACAAAAAGAAAGCTGTAAATGTTTGTAGGCCTAAATGTACGTAGCACTTTTCTACACTTCAGGAGCACTGAGAAATCAATGAAATCTGCTAAATGCATTTGTTGTCCATATTTAGCATACATAAGGGGGTAATTCATACAAGTAAAGTTATGGTTTCCACAGTGCTAAATGAATGAATGAACTGTTAATAACGGCCTGTTTCAGTCTAAAAAGCCCCAAAACATATTTTGCAGTATGCAGCTCTGCTGTTAACAGGAACCAGATCATATTCATGAGGAAAAAATATGCATCTACTACCTTCTCCAACATTTCTTTCCTACAATGATGTTTTTATGATTTTCCATTCACGTCAATGCGACACGTCTGCATAATCAAGGGAGGTGTTGAGGGGGAAATTTTAGCACAGGCATTTGGGGGAAACACTTAAATTTTAATCTCTCACAATTTTAATTGCAAGACTGGCCACACCCAATCTTGCAATTAAAAAAATGCAAACCAGAAAGAAATACTTTGTCTGTCTTAGTGTGTCCAAGAAAAGTATGCAAAAGGAACACTTACGTGCCCTCATGTTACGTCTGGTCTTATGCAGTTTTCCAGCAACTTTCGTTAGCAATTTTTAATAAGCTTTGCCTGTGACGTGAGGACGGAGAGTTGTTAGGTCACAGCTGGGCCTTGTAATGAGTCTGCACAAGACTCACTTGTACTGTGTCATAAACTCATAGCTCGGAGCAGATATTCCAATGCATTATTGCAAGCAAAGCTAAAGATAATGCTGTGACTAGCTGTAATGAGTATGGTGTAAAAATGACTCATTTTTGGAAGCAAAAGGCACCTTGATTGCTTGGCCACAGTGTTCAACCTCATCTGAGTCCAACTCGCCTGCATAACTGAATGTTCTTTTTATTTGCAGTGACCAAGTTAGCAGCCTGTGTATTAATTTTTACAACTTTATTCCCAGGGTAAATTTTATAACCGCTGTGTTTGTTATGTGTTTTTATAGCATGAAGTACATGAGTCAACTAATAGCATAGTTATTCATCTCTACCAGCCTGTTCTGAATCCTGCAATGTATAACTTCGCCATCATTAATTAAAAATGTAATTATTTCTTGGACTATATCATCATTATATAATAAAGGGAAATTTTTACTTGACTATAAAAGAGAAATGAAGATACTAGGTATAATCCTGCAAATTTTAATACAACACTTCTTATTCTGCTTGGCAACAGGCTTCCAGCAGATAATTTTATATTGCATATACATAAATAATGGTCTTCTAACTTATTCTCATGACCTTTTATCCCCTGCTCATACCCATAATAAAAGGAACAAGAAGAAAGGCTTTAAAAACTGTTTCAGTAACTTAACATCCTAACGCACTTCAAAATTAACAAAAAGTTCCCACGAACTTCAACATCATGTGCCTTCATTCAGGTGGCCTTATACTTCAGCTAATTACTTTTCTTAGCAGAGCTTATTAGAGAGAATAAGGGTATATATGTTCTGAGCTGGGCTGGCTTCTGTGGAAATGGCTGTGGTGTTGATGCTCTGTACTAGCACGGTGGTTTGCACTGGTGCATGGATGCCCAAACACAGAGCTGCCATTGGCTTTGCACCAGTCATGGACTAATTATATGCAGAAATTTTTAAACAGAAACATACAGTAAGAAAATTGTCTGATAATAATGGAAAGTTTCCATTTGCAATTTGGTAGGAAGAAAATATGAAAAACTGACTGAAACATTTTGCTGTCTAAATTACGTCTCTAAAGATTTTGTATGCTGATGTCCCTCCAGATTCTTCTGGCAGGCAACTTATTTAGAAGCATTTGAGACTTTTAAATTCTTAGTTTATGGCAGTACTTCAGACAACAACCATAAGTAATTATGCCCACATACATGGATAAAGGCAATTGCCAGTCCTATTAGTGTCAGACAGCGATGTACATTTGAAAGTAAATAGCGCTTTAGTTCGTCTCATTTATTCCGCTGACAAACTGAGAAGTTAATGGTTCCTGGGAAATATTATGAGATCTACTAAGTGAGAGCTCTACCAAGATTTAGATAATATTATTATTACCATTATTAGCATTAATTATAGTAGTAAAAACCATAACAACAGCCAGTCAGGAAGAATGGCAGTATGCAACTAAGCAGGGAGTCATTGTTGGATCCTTCTCTAGAACACCTGTGCTCATGTGTAATAAGAAACAACATAATTTATTGCAAATGTCTTGTGGTTTGCATGTCTTCTAACTCTGAAAGCATCAGATTTCAATTATAGAGATGACCATCAAACCTCTATTTTACTCCCCCCAACTTCTTCTATGCATCTGAGATCTTTCAAAGAATAATCAGAAAAAGGCAGTTGACATGAGCAATGTACTACTACTACTACTTCTAGCTAATTGAGGTACTGTAAAATAAGACTGAACCTGCTGACCTAAAGGAGGCAGAACTGATGCTCAGATACTTAACAACACATCAAAAATAAAGAAAATGATGTTGCTAGAAAACATTTTATCATTTGGGGAGTGATAGGTTTTCTCTCCATTGTGGTAGGGAAAGTATATTCAAAAGGAAGAGGGAGCTCTCATTTTCAGATTGCAGACAGAACTCTAGGGGAAACCTTTAATCAACGAGACCTGGATCTCTTATGTTCTTTCTAGCTCTGTGCCCCCCAACTTTTGTCTATACCTTTATTTCCTGGCTGAGGGAAGGCAGAAGGCAGTGTGGGTCTCATCATTTGTCATGGGATTAGGAGAAATCTTTGCTGGGGATTTATTACAGGTGTGGATGTGTGTTTGCGTATTTATCTGTCTGCATGTGGAACTCAGGTTTAGTGGTGGACTTGGCAGTGTTAGGTTAACAGTTGGATTCAATGATCTTAGAAGTCTTTCCCTACCTAAAGGATTTTATGATTCTATGATCTATTTGTCTTTGCTGTATTCCTGATTTTTTGTTATTATGCATGAGCATGTCCATGGCAGTGATGAGGAAGATAGCTCTTCTGGTCTGGGAGCCAGAGATCTTTTGGTACACAGCGTCTGTACTCACTTTCCAGATGAGTTTCCATTAGGCAGAAGAACAAACAGCAGGAGGGGTCTTGCTTTAATACTAGTACACTGAGATGGAGACCTGCTGAGTGATGCCTGGCATTTTTCTGGCATGCAACATGGAAAGGTGTGGAACAACTGACACCAGGAATGGTGCAGTAGGATTAACTTGAAAACTTTGGATCCTTCTCACTGACTCATGTTAGTGATTTCGGCCCAAGAGCTATTTGTATTAAATACCAGTGAGTTGCACAGTTCCCAGCTTCTGTTGGCTGAGCTTACTGATGTTACTGAAGGCAACTTCAGTAAGTTTCTTGCATGCCTTTCCAACTACTGCCTCCTGTTGCCTTTCTCCTTTAGAGATTCCCTGTCTTCATACCATCCTCTTCTTCAGTTCTGAGGAATCTCTCTGGCCCCTCACCCACTGCTGCAAACCCCAGGGACATGATGTTTGACTCTCTGTGGCCCCATTTCTGTTTTGACTGTGTTATTCCCCATATCCATACCTTCTTCTCATCCCCTTATATCCTTCTCTGCCCACTCCCTCTTGTCTTTCCACTGTGCATCCCATCAGCCCTGCACATGCCACTGTGCAATTACACTATTTCTCCTGTCAGAAGGAGAGGATGTTCCTGAGATGCTGGCCCTGATGTTGGTCTTCATCTTACTCTCTGTCTGCCATGAATGCAGAAGGCTGTACCATGATTTGGAAAGACATTCAGAAAAATGGCTGGAGGCTGTGGCAGCTCCAGTACTTTCTATGGAGCTGTGATCATCGTGGAACATACAACTGGCAGAGGGTTGTGGGGGTGAGATGCACAACATGAGTAACCTATTTACTCTGTGGCACATGTGGTGAAAGGCTGAGTGGACACGACTCCTGCACTGCAAAGGCTCAAGCCCTTTTCTGTGTGCATATCACTAGAGCATGCTGATGTTTCCAAGGACAGGTATACCTGTGCAGGTTTTGCTGGTACAAAGAGACAAATAGCTTTTGTGAGTACCCAGTTTCTCCTCTCATGTTTTTTTGACTGTCACCACAGTGAATGAGATTTAGCTGGTCATTCCCTACATTTTTGACACTGATCAGACATAACTTTCAAAAGTTACTGTGTAATGAATAAACAAGAATACATATTAGACAGAATGGAGCACCTTGCCTAACCCAGTCGGCAATAAATCAGTGTACACTCCAGATAACATTGCTGACTGACAAAGTGTTTGACATCTCAGAACACTGTTTTTGCCAGAATAATCAAGATTTTTTATTCTTGCCATGTACAGTACAATGCCAGTATGACTCATTGCACAGTTTTCTTTGAACATTTTTGAACAGAGTCTTTAGAAAGTGTCAAATGGCCATATTTTCCCCAGAAGTGATGGTGCATATAAATTGTAAAATGATTTTATCATTTCTGCTAGAGGTGGGGAATATGATCTCCTTTGATGCTTGAGCAATTTTGCCATCATTAATTAAGGAGATTTTAATTAGATTTTTAGGAATTACTTCAAGCTATAAGAAAAACGTAATTTCTTGATTAAATTTTGCATAATTAAGTTATATTTTGCAAATCTTTGTAACCTACACCGCTTCACTTGTAAGCTAAAAGCATGGAGGAATTGTACAAATAAGAAGCTCAATTGCCTGTAGAAATGCTCTTACTAGTTTTCAATGTCCAGGAGCCTGAAAGTACTACACCAAATGTAAAGTCTAATCCTAAATGTATTCTGTTGTGTGCTCAAAGTCATTATAATGCTTTGGGGAATAAATTAATCAATTCTGAAGAGCTAGTCAAGAGAAATTAAATGGGAAAAGGATTATTAATGTAACATGTAGGTGATGTAATTCAGGACACAGATTGTTAACAGCACAAAGCAGAATTAACTTTATTATCCTTGCATATAATAATGCAATCAAAAGTAATTTTAGTGACATCTTGAGAGGTACAAAAAACTGTAAGACCTAAAATTTTCGTGGGCATCAAATGGAAGTTAACCACATCGAGACCCCTTTATGTATTTGGAAAAATTTCCACAATCTTATGGAGAAGTCTGGTGTCAGGAAGCAATATTAGATGGGAGAAGCTGAATGGGTGTAGCATTAGGTAGCATAACCCTTTCTCCTGCATCACTCCATGTGACTCTGGTTTTGTGGATGTACAGCCTATATACCCATCTGGCCCCCCAAGTAAGACTGAAGTTGTATCTACCTTTGGGACATTATACTGTATCTATCATTGCAGTAATTTGAAGCTACATGTCTGGAAGCCCTGAGTATTTCATTTTCATATTGTATCTAGCAGATCCTTGTAGTGCAAAGTTCACTTTGACTGCACTGGTTTTGGAAGGGCTCAACAGAGGTTGTTCTCTGAAGCTGGTCATCCTGAGTGCTGCCTCTGAAGTAGGATGGGGTGCTTGACTGCTAGCAGGAAGGAAAACCCTCTTTCTCAGTAGTACAAGAACAAGAACTGTATTTGTACTTGAAAGTGTTTCATTTAAGTTGTCACTTACATAACCCGTTCACACTGTAACCCCCTCTGTAGCCTTCCCCCTGGCCCAGGCTGGCACTGGTGATGTCCAAGGATCTTTGTCTCTACTTTGCAGGGGACAGATACATAACCCTGGCTAACATTGCTGAGGAAATTGCCTTATGGGGAGAACCAGCTTTGAGCGGTCTACAGAAAGATGAGAAATGTGAAATTGCAATCAGAGGTAGGGTTATTGAGGCAGAGATTGAGAAGAAAATAAAAGCCATTTTGAAAAGATACAAAATCTCATAGGAGAAAAATACAGGGGAGTTTTATGCTTTTTTTGGTCAATAAACAATTCCTTTTTAGTTTAAACAAGGCATATGCTTGTAGGGTCTCTCTGCATGTGTCTAAAGGTCACATGTGTTGGCCTGAATGGGAGAGCTGACACTTGGGAGCTGTCCTTAAGAGCTGTGACTTTTGCTGGTAGTCTGGGTATCTCAAGCCGTTCCTCCGGTGGATCACTTCCAAAATGTTCCCATTGGTAGGCATTCTGTTACTATTCATCTTGGGACTTGGCACTGAAGTCAAGCAGTATTGTTACTGCTTCTCATTTGGACATCTGAAATTTTTAGGGAGCAAACAGATGATGAGTAGCCTGATTACTAAAAGCAAGTACTGTATAAAGCAGAGTGAGTATTCTTTGTTGTGTGAGAGTTTGTTTTATTAGTTTTTGTGAGCATTTGCTAGGGAAAAATCCATCACATTATTTCTGAAAACATTTTCCCAGTCCGAGCTCATGCAGGCTAGAGAGACTTAGAATGCAGCCTCTGGAGTTTATATAGAAGTTTGCCAATAACTTTCTCAATCTCTTCTATTCCTTGCAGAATGGATAGTAGTGGTCCTTCTGAATGCTATCAGGGCATCTGTACAGCAACTGATATGATCACTGTCAGTGGTTCCAGAAGTTTGCAGTCTGACTTTTTCTAAGCGTGAAAAATTCCTATCAGAGGAATGCATAAACGTGATATGAAAAAATTATGTTATATTTATTTCTGATCTTTACTGTTTTAGAATTGTGTTTTTATGTGGAAATGCTTAGACTTCTTTGCTGAATTCTGAGCTTGTGACTGAATTTATGACATTAATTGTGATAAAGAAGGAATTTAACTTCTTAGGGGATATCATATGGGACTTAAAATTAATTATCCCAGGCATTTATTAATCAAAGGGAAGCTTTAAAATTAAAGATTTTCACATAGCAAACTTACAATCAGCTAGGTCATCATTTCTGCAGTGAAACGCCACCTTTGGTGAAGCAATATATCCATGTAATGTTATGAGAAAGTTATAATGATGTCAGCCTTTCTTTACTTGGAGGGTGTCCATAAAGCAGAGAGAGTTTGTATGTACCCATTGAGAGAAGTGGGTACACCTATCACCTTCACTGACAGATTTGTTTCTGCATGCATCCATTCTACTAAACTGTGTGTGTTGAAGTATGATATTTTCCCAGATGTGCAACAGATGTTTTAAAACATTAACTAGAGTTTTATAAATTATACAGTTCAATTCTAAATCATGTTAGAAGTACTATTACTGCAGTGCTAAAAAGGATTTATATGCCCAGGAGTAAATAATTAATAGAGCAGTTGATACACAGGGAAGATTACGCTGATTAAGGGTACATGAGAGATGATACCAAACTAAACTTTTCCTATAGACTTTGTGTTGAGAGCCTTTGACATTGTGTTGAGAGCCTTCAAAGGCTGTCAGGGGTGAATTGGTTCTGGGTTTAGCTCTTAATTTTTGGTTATATCTACTTGTCTTTTAGCAATTCACCTCTGTCAAATAGACATGAAAGGTACATCATTAAATTGAAAATATTGGAACCAGCTGAGTCAGTGTCTGGCACAGGTTTTACCCCTCTTTCAGAAATATGACTTTATTTTGCTGTGATTCCACCTACAAGGCAGGGTTTGTATAGTCTTTCTAACTTGAGTATGTACACAAAAATGCCTTAGCTGAAATGATTATTAAAGCCTAACTAGTGTAAAGCACTGATGCAAATCTGTTTCTGGCCTGTTCCCTCCACTCTTATCTCAAACTCATTCATGCTACTGGAAATCACTACAGGAAGAGATTATTCTAGAGACGAAAAGAACTAATTGCCATAGTTTTTCTTCTTCTATATTTCTGTCACATCGACATATGCAAGAGTCTCACTGAAAAGCTTTCTGTTCTGTGAAATATTAGAGAGAGGGCAGATGTAGTGCTTTCTTTACTTCTGAGACTGTCTTTTATTGATTGGTTTTGGAGCAATGTGTTTCATCATGGTTAAAAAGAAGACAGGACAGCTCATTGAAAACATAAGCTGTTGGACTGTTCTTCTCCTCAGGAGGCAGCTGTAATAGGTCTTGTTTGCTCAACCAAGTGTTTAACTTGTGCAGAAGTTATTATTCAGCCAGTGCAATTTTCATGTAATACTTCTTGGTAGAACCTCTGCTCATTTAAAAGTCGTGAATAATTAAAATAAATTTAGATATTGAACAAAGCTGCCTGCTTGGCAGGTGTATGGTGCTCAATACAAATTCAGTCTATATCCTAGCTGTAAAAAGGAAATAATTTTTGGGACACATCCAAGTGTATTCTAAAGCTTGTTATGAGTTTTACCTATAACCCTTTCCCTTGAGATAGTTGCATGCAATTGGTCTAACACAGCAATTAAGAATTGAGAAATAGGGTTTGGACATATTTTGGCCAGTGAAAGTGATTGATGATTTAATGAGTGACTTAATGAGCAATTTCCAGCGAAATACCTGTTCTATGAAATATAAGGCAAAGTTAATCTGGCCTGCTGTTTTGTCCGCCCCTCATTCACCATAATTTTAACAGTTAAAAAGAGTTATTAAAAATGGCTTAAATAACAAAGATGTGGACTGGACAGTCCTTTTTTTTTTTTTTTTTCTTTTCTCTGACATTCAAATGTTATTCAAAATGGACATATCTCTGAGGAGAAAAGTTTTCCCTTGGAGTGTTTCGTGACACTATATGCCAAGAAGGCCACCATATAAAAATATAACATCTTGCGCATCAGCGAATGGCCTGTCAGACAAACAGTTCTTAGTTATAGGACAGATTAGATTACACATTGTACATATTTTTTCCATTATGTTTGGTGAAAAAACTGAAGTATTTTCTATTTTTATAAATTAAAATGTAGCCTGCAAATCTCTGTGTACAAATGTCTGTAAAATAGGCATTGGTGGTGACACAAATCCATCTCATAAGGTTTCCCTATGCATCTGTTGTTTCTCAGCACTTACAGCAGCAGCAATGGCTTCTTTGCCTTTGAGCAGAGTGAGTCCATTTTCTAAGGCTTCTTCCCTCCCAAAATAACCGAGCTAAGTGATGTTGTGAATGGATGCTAATATCGAAAGACCTGTCAGGCTCTCTGATCTTTGTTGGTGACCTCATGCAACAGTGTAACCTTGTGATATCTTGATCCCACCATGTAAATTATATATTATATATATATATATTCCAAATGGAATTTTGTAGCTTAAATTTATCACATCTGTCCTCCATTAAAAATGCTCAATTAAATTGCCAGCTATTTTCCAGTTAATGAGAGATGAGAAGAGAGGTAAAGATGGTCTGTTTGTTTTTCCATGTCATTTGTAGACAGTGGATCCGTACATCTTCACTATAGAAGGATGACATTCTCTTTCCTACGATTTTTTGCTTGGAAATTGTACTACCAGTGCAACGGGAGAGGCAGAGATCTTCAAGCAGCACAGTAGGTCACTATGCAATTTAAAAATGCCATAGTATGCAGACATAAGGGGAAGAAGGTATTGTTGCCAAAATAATTTTAGTTCTAGTATTCTTTAGCTTTTCCATGCCTGATTTTACCTCCCTCACCCCAGTCTTTTCAAAGGTCTTCTTTCCCCTATACATTAAAAATTGTGTCTTCTAAGTCTGAAATTTCTATATTTCTATGTTCATATTGGTAAATTATTGGAAAGTGGGCAACCTCTCCAATCTTTATTATTCATTTAGTCCCCTAGGATTCTTCCTGGAATTGATGGAATGAAGTGGTCTCCTGAGTCTAAGGTTAATATCTCCGAGTATTGTCATTATATCCATGTAATTTCATAAAAACTTTTTTAACATTTCTGGGTCTTTGTCAGTCTCTTTTGCTTAAACGTGTGGGTATAAAATTCAGCAAGTCAGGAATTAAGTAAAAATAAGCTTGATTTTTGAGTACAGAGGCAGTTATGAAACGTCAAAGTATTTTACCTAAGATTGAGCTTAAGTGATGTGGTATATCTGTGTGGGTATCATCATGGCAAAAATGCTGATATATGCTTTTCAAATAAAATTTCTTGCAGTTTCAGAATAATCTTTAAGAATATTTGGCTAAACAATTTCAGCATGTTTGTAACTCTGGGCATAATTGTTCCTTCAGCTCTAAGTGCAGTATCAGCTATGTTCTTTTGAGATTAAGAAAATTGTCATTGCAGACAATACAGACAGATGACTTTCCATTATGTTCTATTTTCACTGTGCTACTTAAGTCTCATCATAATTTGATATCGCAGTTCAACCATGCCACTTTTTGTTTAAAAATCAGGGACAACTATTCATCTTCAACCCTTGCCATATGGCAGAGATATTGATATGCAAGAAGGCATTAGTCAAATTAGCATTTTCTGCAAACCATGCTCATCTGTTTAACTGATTCAATAATTCCATGTGTTCTTTCTTCTCTGCAATGAAACTTACCATCCTTGCTATTTGAAAAGGGCCAGGTTCCTTTTGGTAAATCCATGAACTGTGAGTAATCTAGTTTTGGGAAGAAGTTTTTAGGTTTGTCTTCGCGTTTTTTGCTTTTTGGAGAGAGAAGGGAGTCCAATAGTATAATAATAATATTGTATGTTACTGTACAATAATCAAGAACTTTTTGTTACTCTTGTTACAGTGAAGGCTTTTTACTATTTTAATGCTTTTTCTCAAAGATGAGGCTATTGTTAAAACCCAGGAGTTTCCTTTTCTTTCAGGCTTACGCTTGAAACACTTTTACATTTTTATGTTTGAAATTGAATAAATCCACTTTATTTATATATTTCACCATTCTGCATTTTTGTTTGTTTTGTTTGTTTTGTTTGTTTGTTTTGTTTTATTTTTTAAACTGTAGCATCTTTTGAGCAGTCTATCTTATGATGTTTTTGATAACATGATGGATGCATGACTTCTACACAGTTAGCTTGCTACTCCAGTCATCAAAATGATTTCATTACTTTCCACGGCAAATACTGTCCTTCTTTTGAGAATTTCTGCTTTTGCTCCTACGATACCAAAACCATCATCAGGAATGTGGTCTGAAGCACACAGCCAGCAACTGAGACCTCACTAAGATAGTTCTGCTATTGTATGTTAAAACGTCCTCACCTCCTTGTTGGTGACAAAACAATGTTTTGGATTTCTGCTTTTGAACTATTTTTTTTTTTTTCAGTGAAGAAAGAAGATAAGAAAGTGTCTGTCATCTTGGAGCCAAGCCTTCACATTTAGCAGTGCTCAGCATTTATTGAACATAGGTGTCTGCAGAAACTAGTTCTGACCTGAGAAGGCCCAGGTCCTACAGGGCTCCAGGGAGACCCCAGAGTGTCAGCACTCAGGTGTCTGATTGTTCTTGGAGATTCCTCATACTCTCCAGCATATGGATTGTGGAGGATGCTCAGCTGATTCTGACATTTAGCTAGGATGAATCTAGGTCTGAGTTTATGTGGTTTTCAATGCATTAGATACATTATCTTTGCTAGTTTTCTATCTTTTTATTTAAGATTCTGATTCTAACTCACAATACTTAACAAAAACTCAGTATTTTATTATATATCTTGTGCTTACCTACAAGGAAAGACTGATGGCCACCACCTGCAGAGAATCTATGGGTGGTACTGTAAGTTAGAAACATGTGAAGACACCATTCCCTCTGCTTTTGGAGTTGGTGGTTTTAGGCTCATGCAGCAACAAGCTTCACAGACTAATGCTGGCTCCTCCATGAGTGGTCCCAAGGAAGATGAACACATTCTCTTTTGCTCTGGTCTCTTGTTCCTAAGATGTAGGGGGTGCAAACTGCTATGTGTCCAGGTAGTCAGTGTATTTTGTTTTCTCTCCTGAGCTAGCTAAATGTTAGGAAGTACAGACAAACTGGAAGGTGAGTAGAAGAGGATTCACAAACCTACAGGTGCATACAGTATAACTTGAAAAAATACCTCTTTAGAAAAAAAATCTGCAGTCCAAAGACTGAGGAGTTTCTCAGTCTTGTTTTGCCATTTGAGGAATTTTAACTGTCCTAGCCTCCAAATGCCAGTATTTTGCACTGTCGTTTAGTGTCCTGCCCAGTAGTCTCAGAAACTCGCAGACTCCTTAAATGTAAGTTTGATGCTGAAGTCCATTTCACAAATACAGTTTTCCTTCTCCGGGATTGTGGTGACTTTTAAAATTTTGTAAATGCTTTTTGTTCTGCAACCTTGCTGTGGTTATCTGGAGTCTGTAGCTGGCTGAATGTACAGAAGTAAAGCCCACTTGGATATACCTTATTCCTCTCAGTAACAAATTCCTTGGTTTCCCTCTCATTTATATTTAGTCCTAATATCTTGCAGTCCTTCCTTAAATGAATGGTTCCATTTAAAGGCAGAACACAACATAAAATATAGCAGTCCATTACAGCCTTACCTCTTTGCAACAGATTTATCTAAGCAGTTTAGTTTCTATTATAACTCCACTCAGGATCTTCATGTGCCCCGTTTCTTCTCCCTTATCTCACTTATCTTTCTGAGAACATAAGGTACAAAATGATAATTCACTTGCCTGCTGTCTACCTCCTTCCAGGCTGTACCTCTCACTGTACCCTTAATGTCTCAAACAAATTCAGTGGTCAATTGCATTTATTAATTTATACATACCAATCATATTTTTTTCCTGCAAAACACTGGATATTGAATTCATTGCAGCAGTTACACAAAAATATATTCAAGGCAGGTTACGGATCAGGCTGTGCCTCAGTTCCTGCCCTGCCCAGGGCACAGCAGTGCTGGGAGCAGTTTTGCTGAGTTGACTGTTGGAAAACCTCTGAAGAAGGTCCATTATCAGATGATGCTACTTTGGGTTGATAGGTTGCCCAGCCCCTCTCTACCTCAGCTGCTCCTGACCACATGGCACTGTGCTGCTCTCTGCCTGCAGTTTTGGGAGTGAGTGCAGGAGAGAGCCCTCCCCTCCTGCCCCCAGCTCTGTTCTCCCTCTGCCTCTTGTCCCCAGGAGAAAGGACTTTTGATGTTTGTTTGGCAGCCCAATGCTGCCCCTACATACAGCATCCTTTACCACCCGTCCGTCCCTTGTTGCAAAGACCCTTCTCCATGTGAACTCGACTGTTTGCTTCCCAGCCCTCTCCTAGGAAACTCCACTGTAGACCACAGGAGAGCAGCAGTGCACAGCCACCTGATTCCCTAACTGGCGTTCACTTAAATTGTATGTAACTGAAGGATTCATTTTCAGGCAGTGCTGAACAGACAGAGCTCCTGGGACAGTCAACATGAATGGTGGCCTGAAACCTCAGGAACAGTCAGATGCATAACGATGCAGGGCATTCTTTAATTCTCAGGCTGGAGGTAGTTTTTATTAGCTGAAGTAAACTATTGCATAGAATCAGAGCTGAAGGCATATTTGTCTTAATGGAAAATGAAAAATATACTCTTCCCTCTATTGAATAAATCTCTTCTTGTGTGCTACAAACCTTTCCATGGCAACTACCCACTATTATTGTCATTACAGTTCAGGTGCTCTAGGACAATTAAAGTCAGGAGGTGTCTGCAAATTAAGAAGTTCTGTAAACAACTGCTTCTATATCATCTCAGCTTCTATATCAACTCAGCTGCATCTGACATTCAGTCAAACAACTGACTGCTGCAATGTGTAGCAAGGCTTAGTTCCCACTTCAAATAAAAGAAACTTCTGGCATGAATGGTTATAGCTCAGGGTTCTGAAACTGAGAAGACAGTACTTTCAGGTCCAGTTGCAGATGACAGGAAGGTTAATTGATATAGCCATAAACTGACAAAAAAAATTAAACATCACTGTCCTTTTTGGGCAAGAAATTCCTGTTCATCTTTCTTAGTTCTGTATATATACAGCACTTCATGCACAGAATTTTCTTCTCCATCAAGAAAGATAATAGGTAGGAATTTGGTGGTGGGTGTGGGTGGAGCTGAGAAGGTGGCTGCTTGGCATTTATGCATTGAACGAAAAAAAAGGACGGAAGTGTTTTAAAACCTGCCAATTTTCAGTATGCTCTGGGGGCTATGGTGGCAGAACAGATTGCTCTGGAGCTGTGCTGCTGCAGTGAGGCTGTGTCAGCCTGAGGACACTGAGGGCATGCAACACCATTTGTCCTGCATCCCAACAGTAGCAACAGTCCAGGGAACAGTAGTCTTGTATCTTATGGTGCAAAATCCCTGCGGTCTGACCTTCTGCATGTGTGTCCTATATAGGCAGGCTGCTGCTGCTGAGTTCTGACACGGAGCCTGGGATTTTTTCTGTACGTCAAACACACCACCAGTTTTCATCCAGATTGTAACTGAGCCTTACATCCTTGGGGCTGGAGATTGCATTGATGGCTGGAGACGTGCAGGCTTTGTTGTGAACAACTGTGGGGAAAGAAGTGGGGGGAAATAACAGTAAGTCAGTGGTAGCACTGTCACTCTCTCGGAGCCCGGGAGAATCCTCTATCCTGTAGATAAATCACCTCTCAACTCGCCACAGATTAATGGATCCACAGACTGTGAGATCTATCACCATATACTGTAGCCTATCCATAATGAATGAAAGGTGTAGATTAAAGTAGTGACTGGTGGTGTTATTTGTAAATAAGAAACATTGTCCTGTTCTGAGTATAGATTAAAGAAAGTGTTATTTACCCAACACTGCATTAAGGATTGTCTCATGTAGAAAAATTGCCTGTGCTGATCTCACTCATACAGTACTTGCTGATCTGATGGTGGACAATATTATATGTGCTAAATTTAGGCAATATGGATGTTTACAAGAAGCTGTGCTCTCAAATACAAGAGCACCTCCATACTCAGCAAATCTGTTCCCCTCTCTCTCTTCATAAACATGCCTGCAAGTGTTACAAATAATTTTTACTAGTTTTTCAGTCTTGCTAGCACTTCAGAAACAATATAACTAAGTGGTGTCAGCTGAATTTTATTCACCTGAGAGCATTATCATTAGAATTGTGCACTGCTTTCCTTTACAGGAACAAACAGGACAGTGTTGCTGCAGTGCTGTAATGGGTCACAAGGCACAGGGCAAATTCCCTCCAGCTCAACCTGTATGTGGCAGCCATGTGCATCAAGGACATGCTGTACTCTAACTTTTCATGCTTTCCCTGTCCTGGCTTTGGCCCATGCCAGCTCTGCCTCTCCAAACAATGCCCGGGCACAGCTGTAGCTATGCCTATAGGGGAGGATGCCTTCTGTTTATGGCAGAGTATGTGTCCTGAGCTGTTTTGTCGATCAGCAAAGGAGAAGCTGCTGGCGCTGCTTGGTCGGGTGCAGCTATGAAGCCTTGGGTTTTCCCCAGACATGGGGCTAAGTTACCTGACCTCTCCCCAACTCAGAAAGGTCCCTGTGATAAGCCACTCTTTGCCCCGGCTGCTGCTGCTCTGAGTGATCAGAGTCAGGCTCATGTAAGAGTTTTATTTAGTGAGATCAGATTTAGCATCACTGTGACTTTTGCTGTCTTGCAGAACAATGCCAGTAGCAGTTGTTAACCAAACAGCTTCATGCCTCATACAAACCCATTACTAGAAAAATGCAGGGGAAGCTTCTTAATACCCGTGTAGCTCAGCAGAGCTTCTATAAATTTTCTTACATGAAACTTTCTTAAAGGTGCTCTATTAGAGCTCCTACCTTAGAGCCTGCACACAACTTTAAATATCTTAATTTTCCTTTGGAAATGATCATAGGATCATAGGGTAATCAGCCCTGTACATGACAAGAACACTTCTATTTTCCCATGCAAATATATTTCTGGCCAATTAATAGACAGTTGATTTTGTGTCTGTACTGTTTATTATCCTTTAATTTGGATAATTTTCCACCCTCTCAAGTACTGCTCTTAATGTGTTTATAAAAGCTTCTCATATTCCTTTTCTAGGATAAGCAGATAAAAGTAGTTTAACTTGTATCCTAAGACATATTAAGGGTTCTCAAAAATTCTCCATTCTCATAATCATTGTGATAGTGCTTCTTTGAGTCTGTTCCCATTTGAATTCCTCCTTCTTAAACATAAGTGAGGGGATATTTTGCCTTTATAGAGGATTTTCTGTTTTCCTTACATCTCTTTGAAATGAAATGCTTCTTTTCTCTCAGCTACTGTTGTCCTCTTTCTTCTTTTTTCCTCATTTTTAATGTTATTTTGACTTCTGCTTCTGTGTCCCTAATGATATATCCTATTCTGCCCCCTCTCTTTTTAATGTGAGGCATAAGCAAAGCATCTTATTTTGGGAAAATACTGCTGTAAAAAGTTGAGTGAAAAAAAAATCAAAGTACTGCTTATTTTGTGTCATACCTGCAGTGACAGAATTAGGACAAAACTGAACAATTTCAAGCTTTTTTCACATTTTCAAAGTAACCTGAAGCAATTTGTTTTGGCATAGAACATCTAATGAGTATTGTCATGGTAACCATTTGAAGAGACTACATTGCGTGTTCAGTTTTACTGGTACCACTTCAATGCAGTGATAATAAAAATAGTGAAAAGACGACCCTCATTGCAAAACTTGAATCACTTTGAATGATTCATGATGGAATCTGGAAATAGATTCTTTGCTTTCTGATCTGCACACGCTTCCACTGAGAAGAGCAATGGGCTAGATGTGGGTGCTGTCCTCAGCTGCCTGGGGATCTAGCTGGTCTCCCATTTTTGACTCTCTGTGTGTTTATTAACGAACCATCACGCAACTCTGCAGAAGGTCTACTGTAATAACAGGATTAAGATTTTGTGTTCTACCATAGAATAAAGTAACCTGGTGGCGACATACCTCTCATCTAATGTCAGAAACATAGGCAGAGGCAGAACAAGAAAGTTCAGAATCATTCCTAGTTTCTGACTGAGCTCGGTTTACAGGCAAATAGGCCCAAGTGGGAGGTGGCATGGCAGGAACTGTGGTCAGAAAAAACAGAAGCAGCAGATGGAGTGTGGAAAGAGGCAGCGGTGTGACTCCATGTATTTTGACAGGTATGAATTTATATGTTTTGAAAGGTATCAGCCTACTAACTTTAATAAAAACCTTGTAGAGATTAAGTACAGAGTGGGAAGGTATAAAGGTCATTGGCTTGCATCAGACAAGATATGCTTAAATGTCATACCCAAATTTTTGCAAAATACAAAGATGAATTTAAAGCTCCACTGATTTTTCTGATCAGTGATTTTGTATGATGGGCAATTATAAGGCAGTCTGAAGGACATTAGCTACATCCTTCAAAATTCAGGTGCACATGATGTCATGAACTCCCAGAAATTTGATAGAAATTGATAACTTGCACAGATCTGCAGGGTCGTGCCTTCACACAAATTAAAGCTTCATATCAGATTTGCACAAATATGGAGAATGTTGTCATTAGGCGTTGTATCTTCATCACAGAACTGCTTTGCAGGCTTCTTTTATGTTTCATGATATCAGAGGTTTCTTTGATAGTTCGGGAGCTAATACTAAGGCGATGTTAATTTGTTTTCCTTTTCTTGAGAATAAGACTATACTTGCTACGATCTAG
Organism: Pachycephala philippinensis; assembly: GCA_013397055.1. Lineage (NCBI taxonomy): Eukaryota > Metazoa > Chordata > Aves > Passeriformes > Pachycephala > Pachycephala philippinensis. The sequence goes on from VWZT01009836.1 coordinate 50,355, forward strand.
ACATATTTAAAATGTTTCAAGTTTAAATTCATTGCTGTAACTGTCTTGTTTTATCCCTGGCAGGTATAAGTTTCTTTATTTATTGTCTACTTCAGGCTCAGATGATGTCAGCTGGGGATTATTGTATATATGAATGACAATAACAGATTGGGTTTTATGGGTGTGTTTGTCTGACAGGCTAGGTAAAACTAAAAGAAAAAATGGGGCTTCGGTAATTGTTGGTAATAAAGAAGAGTTAGAGTCTAGTTCAGCATGATACTGAAGTAGGTGCTTAATTTCAAGCATGTAAGCAGCTCCATAAAACTTGATTGCATGGATAAGTGTTTGAAAGATCAGTCCCTGAAAGGCTTTTAATGTTCAGGGCATAGCATGGAAGAGCACAAGCTTCTGATAACCTGTCCTATTTGGACTGAAAATTGATCAATGAATGTTTCACATTCATGCCCACATGTTGTGAAAAGGCTGCTGAATATGGCCTTAGAAAATAAAAATAATGTCTGAAATGAAGGGGAGAAGGGAATGTTGGTCTTTGCCAGAAGTGTTTAATTTGGACCTTATAACTCACTGAAAGAGGGGGAAAGAACTAATACATCTCTGTTGTCAAAAACAGTTTGATTGTCTCCTTATGGAATTTAAATGCCATCTTGGAACACAATTAAACAAGTCTTCAAAAGTTAACTGCATGCAGATCCTATGAAGTGAAGAACTGGGACACTGAATTTTAGCTCATTCAGTGATTCTTTATAACTTTATGGCATAGACTTAGCTGGAGACCTAAAATAAGAACATAATGCAGTTTAGATAGTCTTAACAACTAGTCACGAGATATATGCTTGGAGAACCTGTCTGTAGATTTCTGAAAGAGCAAGTGTAAATATTCTAGATGTATAGATGGAATAGAAAAACATTCTGATGCCAGAACTAGTAAGATGTAATTTCTACAAAAGTTGGAAAGCAAACTTTCCAAAAGTTAGTTCTTACGAGTTCTTACAAAAGGTTGGAAAGCAAAGAATAGGTAAGAAAATGGAAACTGAGGTGAGAAAAAAGAGCTACATAGCTTCCATGAAAACTTTCTGAAAAAATGTTGGGAACAAGTCACAGTACGTCAGAGGTTTCTCCATAATGTGTCTTGTAACAAAGAGGAAGAGTTAGTGGATGACACCTCTAAGACATCTTCCATGTAAATCACAGTTATAATTTAATCAATATCTTAGTACAAAATTCTACTTTCTGTTTCACAAGATGAGATGTAATTCAACTAATTTCATCCATCAATGTACAGAAATTATGGGGAAATATGTGTGTCCCATGTGACGTTAAAGCTATGCAGTGCTCTCTATTTTACATGAAGTATATTAACTAATGGGCGAATGACAAAAAGAAAACACCACAATGACTCTCTCTATGGTCACGTTACATAGTGCAGATAAGTTACTCTAATGTTACATGTGTTACTTAAAAGCATCTGAAGTGGTATTCCTGCTCCTTGTTAACTGAATACTCAGACCCTGTTGCTTTTGAACATCTGATTTTCTTATCCCTATCAAATATCAATTTTCCTGAAGAACTAGGGCAGCAAGGTCTCGGCAGCTAGAATATTTTTATTTCCATTTTTTCTTCTGCTTTCCCTTAAGAAGTTCCACAGGGGAACTGAGACATCTCATTTTCTATCTTATCTGAATAAAAATATATTTCTGTATGTATGGCTTGGACAGAATAGGAACTGGGACAACAGAAAGAATTACAATCTTTGTTTCTTTCATTTGTCTGCTGTGGGTTTGAGTCACTTAATTGGACTTTTTTTCTGTTAATGGGCCAAGGACAGGCTGCTCATCTAGTTAGTGATCAAATCCCATAATGACAATTGGGAAATGTCTCGCTGACCACTAAAAGCTGAATTTTTCCCTCCATTTTGCACAGAGTGTGATATATTTGAAAAGAACAGATTCAAATGCAGATAGCAAGTGTCTTGTTAAGACATCAGTGGCTATAGGATAAATCACTGTGAAATATAAGTATATAAGCCTTGGGATTTCAAACTGGAAACATATGATATCCATCAGGCAATGATTACACTGAATACACCTGGAAGGTGGCATAAATGTCAGCACAGAATGTGTTTAATCTACTCCTGAGCCCTGGGTTTGGCCTGGAGAACATGATGACACTTTCTTTTGCCTGTCTGGGTAAGTCATGGGTCTTACCATCTCTCTTACATGTATTCCTGACTGCAAAGTCCTCCTTCCTTGCCCAAGTTTCAAGCTCAGTGTATTAGTCAGACAGTGACCCTCAGCTCTTTCAGGAGCCCTGGTTAGGGATTCTGTAGCCGAGTCTTAGGGGTTCAGTACAATACAGGAAGAGTTAAGGGTTAAACAGTATAAATGGCATACAAATATAGCCATAATGAATAACGGTGGCTAGCTGAATGTAGGCTGGAGAGAAATAAAGCATATAATATGTACTGTATAATTAATTAGTATTCCAGACGGAGTCTGCAAACAGATTTTATAAAATGGGAGCACTACATAATTAATAGGTACACGTATCACACTGAAGAGTCGATTCATTGCTAGAAATAGGGGCATTACATCAATCTCTTGTATACCCCAGGATGTGCTAATCAGAATTTTCCAGGTTTAAATGAGGAAAAAAGGATGCTACAGTCTGCACAAATATATTCCTGTGTCACTACCTCTGGAAATGAAGCAGAAGCGAGGACAAGATCTTATATTTTTCATACAAATGACATGTGCAATGCGGGATGTGTGATTAGGTAGGACTGCATGTGCACATGTGCACATATGTAAACACATGGGCAGGGTTTCTATGGATTTGCAGAGCAAAGCACAGAGCTTTTGGCTTCCCTATCAAAGCCTGCTGGCTCCATGCCATAGGTGCAGTCATATTCTTGCGTGGTGCACTGTCACTCTGCCATTTAGAGTGGGGCTACTTTCATGCCTCTGCCTATGCACACAAGCACACAAAATAATACTTTTTTGATGGGTTATTTGACAGGGTTTGACTGACCCACTGTTCAGCTCCTTATTCATATATTGGAGGATGGAAGCACTTACTGGTTACATACAGCAGTACAAATATTAAATTATCATTTTTTGTTTCATGGTAATATAATTGCTGGAGGATTAAAAAGTAGCAGGATACTTAAAGTACTAAGAAACACCCCCCAAAATACTCAGTTTTGACCTCACTTGCACGATGGATTTCTTAATCCTAGTTATCACTGCATTTATTAATTGACTTTGTGTTGGCACCTACAAGCCCTAGAGACATCTCTCCTGCCATAATCACGTTAAAACCTAAGTTGAAGCAAAAGCACTGTCTGAGTTTTGGTTTAGACTATTGAAGAGCACTTTGAGTATTCAATGCACAATATCTAACACAAAGTATATCGAGTTTAAGACACATCATTTTCCTGGAAGTAGTTTTAAGAAGAATAAAAACCATAGTATGGTTCATTTCTTATGGGTGAGGGTATAAACTTTTACTGCTAAGTTCACATTAATTCATGACTTCTGAATTTGACTATTGACATCTATCTTTCTGGGGCATGATTCTGCTGTCCTTGAACTCAGTGTCAAGACTCCTGTCCACTTTAATGAGAGAAAATTGAGTCTAAGCACTGCTTTTTCCTACTAACATGAATTCTAAGCTGTAAAAAATGTTTCTTCAACTCTACTAAACCACAATAATAACCCTTTCTACTTTAAGCATATGTGCTAATTGTGCTGCTTTTATTACTGATTTTAAATTCTGATTGCTGAGCATTGGATAAGTATTAATGAACTTACTACAAGAAATCTTTAAAGTTAAAAACAAATTACAACTAATCCGCTGAGAATTTTGGATAATGACTGAGAATGATTTTTCCATTAACATGCCTCTACTCTGCAACATTATTGGGTGACTGATTTGTTGCACTCTGAGGTCAGTATATGGGATCAGGTCAAGTGGTATGACAGGTAAAATAAGATCTTAGTTAAAATAATATTGTTTGAATATTTTTATTTATATATATTGTAGGTTTAGAAAATTTTATTAATTGAATTTAAATTTAATCAGAGACTGCTTTCAGTCTCAGTGTTTTCCCTCAGTTCTCTCAGCCTGAGGAGGACCCAGTGGCTTATAGCAGTTTTGTGCAATGGCTTTGTAGGTATTACAAAGAAGAGATTAGTTTTGGGGGAGGTGGTTGTCTGAATGCTCTTACATTCTTCTTTTTTAAGGGAACAAAAAACCACCAGAAATTCCTAGGGGGAGACAGCTTGCAGAACAGAGGTAGCATGTATTTAAAGGGAAGAGCAGATTCAGAGAGTTATTAAAGCTATCATCACAGATCAAACTCATGGAAACATGGTATTAATGATCAGTCATGGTTTTACTTCAGAAACAATGAAGGCCACAGCAAGGAATTGTAGAAGTTAGCGATGAAATGGTATATTAGGCTTTCTAGAGTTGGGATTTCTGCCAGTTCAGGATTGATTCACACACTGCACTTTGTTATATTCTTTTCAGCCTAGTTTTAAGTTTCTAGCAATAGGAATGATATCACTCCTTACTATCAAGCTATTTCTAACAAGCAACTTAGAGTCATTAAAGGCTTAGCAAGTCTCTAGTGATAACAGGATTCATCTCTATGTACTGAGGAGTACTACTGAGCTTGCTCGAAATACCTAAATCTTGTCTTGAATAGATGCAAGTTGTATAGATATGTTTGTTGCATGTAAGCCCTGATGTCATGTTAGGCACTAAATAATTCTTAGACTTCAACAAGCATAATAGTTTTTTGAAATGCAACGTTAATTTTTAGCCTTGTAGCAGAACCTTGGATTGATTTTAACCGGTTTATATTCTGCTTTATCTGTAGCAAGTGGGTAGCTACTATCTTGGAACAGATTCTGATATTTGGACTGAGGTTGATGAAGGATGTATTTACTTATACGCCACTTGCAGCCACCAAAGAGCAAGGAGCGACTGATGTCATCAAAATAACCACCAGAAGTTACAAGCTTCCCAGGATCTTTGTCGTTGATTTCTTTATAATCTCTCATAGTGAGAGAGGAGTCATTGTTATGGATTAATAATATCCAACTAAAAACTTATTTTCTTATTGAAGGCATCTATACCCACAGTTTCTCTTCCTCACACATTACTGTTGACCATGGCAAGATGATAATGTCAGGAATTTCAGGTTCAGTGAACATGTGAAAGGGTGCTGTGCAGTAGATAACTCTAGTGATATGGGGAGCCATAAGTCCATTTCTCTTATGCATGAGTACAGCTAGGTGACATTTACTGCAAGGCAGACACTTCACTCCTGTTGCATGGTTGGATAGATCAAAATAAGTCCAAATCCTTCCCAAATTAGGTGAAATAGTTCAACAGAAGAAGATGTCCAAGAACCGTAAAAATATACATGGCTTCTGTTTGGCATCAATTAAACTGAATATTTTGACTTTTTTTTGACATATGGTAAAATGAAATGCAGCTAAACTTAATCTCAAAGCATAAGCAAGCTCGTGTGTTTTAGGAATTAATTAAAGAAGCAATTGCTGTCCATACAGGTTATGAATTATTTCAGTTCAGCCTGTGTATCTTATAAATTGAATAAAACACAATCAATTTTTGTAAAATTTTGAAATATTTCAAGTATTTCCAAGTGCAGGGACTTACCTTATTCATCAGTTCTAATCGTAATTAAAAGAATACTTTAAAAAATTTCGCAGCTGACAAAGCATTTGGCAAAGCAAAAGCCACAGTACTTTGTAGAAAGCTCCTGGTGAATTGGTCAGTAAACAGATATAAATAAGATACAGTTTGCTTATTTTCAGAGAACTTAATGAGTAATAATGACATGTCTTCAACAGTATTAGTATTAAATCTCTGGCTTGAATGGGCCAATAATTTACACTAAGCTTTGTGGTCAAGAACAAATTGTTTTCACTTTTCTCCATCCTCCTGTGTTTCACTTCAGTAAATTAGATCTTATCAGGACCAGTGGGAGACAGTCACCTGAAATGCAATCTTAGGAAGTTATTTGTAGCTCTTCTCCTGGAGGGAACACAATTGTAGGAAGGCCTTCAGGTGTAGCTGAAGCAAGCAGGGCTGAAATAGAAACATCATATGTTTCATTTCTGATGAAGAAATCCTCAAAACACTGTTTTCAAACAATGCCTGCCAATAGAGCTTGAAGGCACTAATTCCATCAAAGCCAAATCTGTAATTCAGATGCATAAATAAAGCATGTAGGTTCATCTCTAAAGGTACCCAAGTTTTAAGGGATTTTAAACCCTTAAAACTCAGGGCTGTCTTATTTTTATTAGATGTAAGTTAGTATAATGTAAAAGATGACAATTAAAATTAAGAACTCTGACTTTAATTTCCCTTTGAAAAATAATCCTGGTGTTAAAAAACTCACTTTTGCTGATGTTTTAAAATCAAAATAAATGTGTATACTAGTGGACAGAGACAAGACTTCCTCATGGAGAAGCTGAGGAAGTATGGGCTGGATGAGCAGACAGGAGGTGGGTTGAAAACTGCTGGGCCCAGAGGATGGTGACCAGTGGAACAACATCCAGCTGGAGGTCAGTGATTAGCAACTCCTGGTCAACATCTTCACTGATCATCATCTTCACTGATGATCTGGATCATGGGACAGAGCATACCTTCAAAATGTATACTGATGGCACAGGGAAGAGTGGCTTCTGTACCAGAGGGTTGTGCTGTGGTCCAGAGTGACCTTATCAGGCTGGAGAACTGGGCTAATGGGAACATCATAAAGTTCAACAAGGGGAAGTGCAACATCCTGCACTGGGTGAGACACAGCTCCAGGCATCAGTAGGTAGGGGCTGACCAGCAGGAAAGCAACTTGATCCCAAGAGGCCCCTTCCAACCTCAGTCCTTCTCTGATTCTATGTTTCTCTAATAGCACTTCTTTAAACTCATGATGTGGAAAGATATAGATGAACCTGAGAAAATTCATGATACATCTTTTTGTTCCTCCTTTTAAAAAAAGTGAACCCATGCCCAGTTTTTCAAATTTGTCTTAAACATTTATAATATCCTGATTCAAAAAATATAATAAAAGGCAATAATATTGTTCATTCCTTCTTGAATTATTTGTTGATGGGACAAAAATTTGTCTTTTGCTAGTTACTTGTGTACATATTACTTATCCTCAATAAATACAGACTTTAAACTAATTCCAAAAGGAGCAAAACCCTATAATTGGTGCATTCTTCTAGTGTGACAAGCTGTGGGAGCAACTCACATATGCAAAATTGGAGAACTAGGTAACAAAATGTTATATCAGAATCATTTATATTTATTGCTGGTTTTGGTCCTGAATGCACATGGAACATTTGTTCCCAATATTGTGTTTCTACAAGCAGGGAAAATCTGCTAAATATCTAAAAGTGAGTATGTTTAAACAGACAAAAGCAATTAAGACAATGCAGAGGTTAATGCTTTTCACTACTTGGACTGAATCCCAAAACATGAATTTTTACACCTTTTTTTTCTCCGCTGTTTTATCACTGATTTAGTGGATACACACATTTAATAGAGCAAATTAGACCAAAACTTCATAGTAGGAAAAAGATTCAGGTGAAAAGAGACGGAAAGAAAAAGAAGGCACATAGAGATGAACAATGCATGGTGGCTGCAGACAAACTCCAAAGCAATAGAGACAGTGAGTTTCATGTTCTTTGGTACAGGCAGAAAAGGGAGCACAACAGTCATGACAGCAGAATGAGGCTTCAGGGTGGTTTTCAAGGTATTCTGGGCAACAAGAGATGATACTTTTTTTTCAGAGTTCAGGTTCCAAGGTTTTGGGTCTTTGAAGACAGTGACCGGTGTTTTGAGTTGTGCTCTCAGATCAGGGAGGTGGTATGCAGACCTCAGAGCAGATGATCTGTGCCTGTAGGAATTTGTACTAGTCTGAATTTGGAAAAATGCACTCTAAAGGAGCTGTAATTTTAAAGTGAGCTAAAGCTGAAGCCTTCTACAGTTCAGTTTGGGGCTAATGTAAAAGAACAGGTGAATTCTGAAAATCCTACACTCGAAAAAATAATGAAGCTAGTTTGGAAAACCCTACTTTGGAGAAAATAATGGAGCTTTCTGGGAACTTGGAGGTGATGAAAATCGACACTGGTCACCACTGCTGTTTGTGAATCTGCTTTAGCTGTGGATTTGACTGAAACCTGAGCCAGGAAATTACTTTAGTTGCACAAGTGTAAGCATTCTGGTTTAACTCATTAGAGTTAATTCCACTTTTGTACAGCTAGGCTTTTGGATGATCAATTAGACTGAAAAATATGACTTGGAGAAAGGTGTGTGTAGTAAAGTATTCTTGAATTTTGATAACTGTATAGACTTGAACCTCTCAGGTTCCTCTTTGTGCCTTTTTCTTTGACACTAAAATGGGAAGTGATGAAATGAAACCCTGTGAAATATTTCTGTACACAGGTCCTTAGACAAATTAATTATGACAAGTCCTCATATTTGTATTGTCAAAAAGCACATCTGTTCCTTACCCACACATCTGCAATAAACAGAAAAGATTCGTGTAATTGCATTTTTGAGGAGATCCCAGAGAAAGTGATTCCTTTTAAGACTGCAGTAACTTGTTTTATTCTCTGGAGTCTGAAGCCTGTAGAAAACTGAACTGCAGCCATTGCTTTCATTCATTGTGTCAAATGCAAGTTACAAGAAGGAAAACATTTTCCCTTGCTTTCTTTGTTTCCCCTTTACCAAATGAAAGCATATTTTCTTTTCTGAGAAGATTACTGAAATGCATGAGTGAATATAATTTACAAGCAAAAGAATATTAAAAAGAGTAAAAACATAGTTAAGAAAAAGAAAACCTCCATAAATACAATCTTCGTGTCTTGATGGCATCTCTAGACCTCCTCTTGATAAGACACAGAATACTCCCTGGCAATTTACTGTGTAATGACTACAGTGATATTTACTGAATGTTTGGACTAAATGATTTAAAAAACTATGATGTAGTCTTCACCTTGAGGCTGGATTATTCAGTGTGTCTATCAGGCTCTTTATTAGTTCATCATTGCTCCATATTGTGCATTGCAGAATACCTGGTTTTGGTGAGGATTTTTTTTTTTTGTCTTGTTTTGTTACTGTTGTTAGCTCATGTGTACTAGTGGCATCAATAAATAATCCTGTATTAGATTCTGTCTCATATGCCTTTTGTAATTTTGGTTGAGTTGACATGGTGTCTGTCTTTAAATGCACAATCACCTATCTTTTGTTTTATTTTAAATTCTTGCTGCAGACTGGTACCTTTTCACTGGGCTTAATTACCTCTTGCCCTGTTAAGATGCTTCCATTTTGTTACAGTTCACTTTCCCTTTTCATTTTATAAATATTCTGATATTACATTCCTTAGTCTGAATATCTCTTAGAGATAATGTCTGTTTTTTTAACATTTAGTCTCCATCTCGTTTTTCTCAGTTGTTTTAATTTAAAATGTTTTATATTTTACACATAAGCAATTAAGCATGTAAGACAAATAAGTTGTTGTCTCTTATAGCATTTTGTATTAATTCACACGTTCTACTTGTCCCAGTTAGGTAGCTCATGAATTTGGAAAGCTTACTTCTTTTGGGAATAATTTTGCTTCGTAGGTTGTCATCAATGTCCCTGGTATAGAATATATTTGATTGTATAATTTCTATCATTTTACTCATTATTTTGGTAAAGTTGCATTGAAAGTGAAATGATTCTGTAGCAAACACTCTTCCCTTGTGTGTGATACATCTGAGTGCATGGTGAAGATAAGGAGAAAACAACTGTTCTGTGTCAGCGTGATTTAATGATGGATATTAAGACGACATGGCACAAAATGGCAGAACAAAGACTCATTGCTAAGAATTAGTATAAAGCAAAGCACTACACCTAACACAGAAAAGAAGGATTTGAGTCGTACAAACTGTTTTTGACTAAACAGCACAATGCTAAGCCATTCACAAGAGGTGTTGTTCTGGGATATGCTAATGCAAGTTTTGTATTGAGGGCATGGCAACTAATCATTCTGCTAAGTTGGCAGGCAGTAGCAAGGTTTCAGCTGGAGTTTGATCACCATATTGGGTATTTCATGCTAAAGCAGATACTGAAAAATTGCAGAGAGCAGGTTAAGAGAGTAATAAAAATAATCAGAAGTTTAAAGTATAAAATTTAGGATGAAAGGCTGAACATTTGAGTTGTTTTCTTCTAGAAGAGAAATAGTGGACATTAAAAGCAGTTGCAAAAGGAAACTAGAGAGTGACCTCCACATGTCCATTGTGTGCAAGAATTTAACTTCCTTTCTTTTCTCTATGGGAGAGTTGAGATTATGGGCGATTTCTAGTTATGAGGATTCCTCAGGAACAAGCTACTAAGGCATGGGATAGGATTCCCACTAGTGAAAATTTCTGAGAACAAATCAGACTGACGTCTCTTAAGAATGGTCTAAATATAGTTTTTTTCATCTTGGAGTGAAGGATTAGAACTGATGATGTAAGATTTTATGCCTAAGGAATTTAAGCTGCTATTGATAGTGTTTTACCTCTGTATTTCTGTAAGTAGCTAAAAATTCAAGAAGATAAAGTGATGAGGCAGATCATCTTGCTATACATTGGAGTACAGGTTACGTATTGAAGATTAAATCAGTTATCTCGGCTTCCAGATAAAATGGAGAAAGAAACAGCTGCACAACAGGATTCACTTGATCTGCCCTAGAGCCTTTACAGTGGACTGTTCTCTGATCTGCCTCTTTCCTCTGGCTCTGAAGAGATCCCCAGCTGATTAGGTTATATTTAGGTGTTTAACTTTTATATGCCCAAATGAGGTGAGAGGACTCTGAGCCCAGCACTTCAGATTCTGAGGTTCCTAGCGTGTAGCTTTCTTTCATACACAAGTATGTGATTTACCAAAGTGGTTTAGGGTAAATCTTTACAGAAGGATACAGATAGTTTTCCAGCTGATTCTAGCCTGGTGAGGCATTAGCAAGAATCTTTCTGGATGCTTCATAATTATGTGTTCATGCATGGCTGTGCTGCCATTGCTCTCTTCCACCCCTCAGCAGGACATGGTGAGTTGGATTCACCGCACAAATACACCCACATAGCACTATGAACTCAGGTGTTTGAACTGGAAAACAGTTACCAAGAAGGGTAAGAAGGAGAATCTGTGGAACTATAGGCCAGTCAACTTCACCTCACTCCCTGGGACCTGGATGGAGCATATCCTTCTGGAAGCCTTTTCCTAGTGCAAGAGACAAGAAGATGACCTGGGGCAGTCAGTATGGGTTTATGTAGCAAAAGTCATGCTTACCCAACATGATAGCCTTCTATGACAAGAAGAATTGCTTGGTAGATGAAGGAAGAGAGGTGGATATTTTTAATCTTGTCTTTAGCAGTACTGCAGCACTGTCTCTCATAAGTGACAGAGTACAGGCTAGATAAGTGTAGGGTGATGTGGCTTGAAAATGGCCTGACTGCTTGAACTGCTGTGCTCCAAGTGCTGTGATCAGTGGCCTGAAGAACAGATGGAAGGCCAGTTACTAGTTCCAGAGGCTGTAATCAGGGCCAATAGAGTTTAAAACCTTCATTACTGACCTGAATGATAGGACAGAGTGCACCCTCAGGGAGTTTGCAGAGGGAGTGGTTGATACCCCAAATATTTGTGCTGCCATTCAGAAAAATGTTGACAGCCTGGACAAATGGACAATTGAGAATTTAATGAAGTACAAAATAGGGATATGGAAAGTCCTGTACCTAAGGACAAATACAGTATTCCAGATTGGTGTATTCTACTAGGCTGATCAACTGGGAAGGAAGTTTGCAGAAAAAGATCTATGGGTCCTGGTGGGTAAAAAAATTGAGCTTGAGCCAGCAATGTACCTTTGAGGCAGGGAAAGACAGCAGCTTCTCCATGGCTACATCAAGACTCTCCAACCACTCTCAAGCACTCTCTCAAGCACTCAATAGTTTACCCACAGTCCTGATTTACTGGAGAAGTTCCAGCTGACTGGAAATTAGCAAATGTAATGCCCACTTACAAGAAGGGCCAGAAGGATGATCCAAGGAACTACAGGCCTACCAGTCTGACCTCAGTTCTAGGCAAAGTTATGGAAGAGATCATCCTGAGTGCCATTACATGGCACATGCTTGACAACTAGGGGATCAAGGCCAGACAACATGGATTAACAAAATTCCTGATCAACTTGATCTTCTTCTGTGATGAAGTGACCTGATTAGTAGATGAGGGAAAGGCTGTGGATGTAGTCTATCTAGACATCGGTGAAGTGTTTAGCACTGTCTCCCACACCATCCTCCTAGAAAAACTGTGCTCACAGCTTGGATGGGTGGACTCTTTGATGGGGTAACAAACTGGCTGGATGGCCAGGCCCAGAGAATTGTGGTGAATGGAGTTAAATGCAGTTGGCAGCTGGTCACTAGTGGTGTTCCCCAGGGTTTAGTTTTAGGGCTGGTCCTGTCTAACACCTTTATTGATGACCTGGATGTGGGGATTGAATGCACCCTCAGTAAATCTGCAGACAACACTAAGTTGGGTAGGAGTGTTGATCTGCTCAAAGGTAGGAAGGCTCTGCAGAGGGATCTGGACAGACTTCATCAGTGGGCTGAGGACAAGCGCAAGAGGTTCGATAGGGTGCCAGGACCTCCCACTCATGTTGCAGCAACTGGATGGAGCACTACAGGCTGAGGAGGAGTGACTTGAAAGCTGTTTGTCGGAAAGGGACTTGGGGGTGCTGGTTTACAGCCAGCTGAATGTAAGCCAGTGTATGCCCAGGTGGCCAAAAAGGCCAGTGGTATCTTGGCCTGTAGCAAGAATAGTGTGGCCAGCAGTACCAGGGCAGGGATCATCCCCCTGCAGTCAGCATTGGCGAGGCCACACCTCAAGTACTGTATTTAGTTCTGGGCCTCTTACTTTAAAAAGGACCTTGAGGTGCAACAAGGCTCGTGTAAGGTCTAGAACATGTGTTTTATGAGGGGTGTCTGAGCTGTTTTTGTTTAGCCTTGAGAAGAGGAGACTCAGGGAGGAGCTCATCACTCTCTACAACTACCTGAAAGGATGCTGTTGTGAGGTGGAGGTCTATCTCTCCTGCCATGCCTGCAGGGAGAGGACTTGAGGAAATGGCCTTATGATGAGACAAGGGAGATTCAGATCAAATATCAGAAAAAATTTTTTCGTTGTTAAACTGTTGCACTACCTAGGCTCTTTATCTCAATAAATAAAGCTATACAGCAGCAATTTAAATTTTCCAAGGATAAAATTGTTCTTAAATTGGTAGTGATAACAATTCTACCATATTGTGTAAATGGAAATGGTAATAGTTAAGAGAGTGTGGGGAGTATTTTCTAACGGAAAGTATCCCAAGGTTAATGCTGCTCTAACACTCATTATTTGAATTAATGAACTAATGCCCTGAGATAGAGCTGGGGCATATGTGCACTCTTGCTTCTGCTGCTGTGAAAGTGAACACAGTGAATCTTAAAGTGCAGTTTGGGAGATAATAATTCCTAGTAGCTAATATTTTTGGCTTATGGAGTAATCAATAAATGTAGATACACATATTAATTTCTTAATTTTTCTAGTCCTACCGCCCCTCATCCACACAACTTTCACCTACAGTATTCCTTTATATAGAATAATTTCTATTGAAACCAGACTGTGAAATTGCTTCATGTGTGATATATAAACCTGGAGACATATATATTTTCTGTAATCAGGAGACTGTAAAAATGTAAAATTTTTCTCTTTCATAGAATTTACTTAAGTAAATATTTTAAGATTTGCATGCAGATACATATGTGTCACAAGCCAACTACATTGTAGGCACAGGTTTTACACAATCTGTGTGAATATCTTCAATACAATAGATTTTTTAAAAGCAGAAAAAAAGAATTCCAGGGACTCAGCTGGTGCTCAAAGGCCTTTTACTCCTGCAGTCAGCTCTTGCTGCCGGGTGTGCTACTGGATGTTTGGAGTGACCCAGTGGGACTTGCTGTGTCAGTGACTGACAGAGGCAACATGTCTGCACTCCATTGGCACCATTCCATACAGGCTGTAAACCAGAATTTCGCTACAATGATGAGCAGGAGTTCACTACTTGGTGGGTCTATTCTGACATGCTCCGGAATAGTTCAAGAAGCCTTATGGAGTTATGCTTTGAAGGGAAAGAGGCATTATAAAGTAATGCAGTTCAAAGTCATGTGTGCAAGGTCTTTTGAGTATCCTTTCCTAATACCAAATAGATACAGACAACTGTTCCTTGTGCTCTGCTACTGTATGTTGAATAGTTCAGTAATGCTTGACTAACTTTTGACTGAAGTTTTCTGTCAGATGTAGTTTCTCTTAATTAATTTATTTAGAAAATATATGTATAACTCAGTTACAAACATCTTCATGATCTTAAGAGCTCCAGAGTGGTAGGCTGTCCTCAGTGCCCAGAACTGAGAAAGAACTTTTGGTAGTGAGGAGCTCAGATCAAGAGCCATATGAATTTCCTGACCAAGTCAGTACATATTTTGCCAAAAACTTCTCTCCAGCAGTCTCTTGAGGCTGTGGTTATGAAACAGATGTTAAAACAAGCTACTGTCCACAACTGTTTCAACTTTGCATTTTCTTTTGCTAAAGGCTGGAGCTACAGGTCTTGTGCAGTGTCTTTTGAGCTCTTATTTGAAAAGCTGTTCATTATATACAAAGATTTGGGGTTTTGAAATAATATTGAAGCAGTGGCATATTACTACATCTAAGAAATGGACTTCTCTGGTTTATCAGTATCAAATTCTTTTAGTTTTCAGTATACATTCATTTTTTGAATGTGGTTGTACCTGTGAAATTCTCCAGGTCTGAGTTCTTTGGTTTCGGGTATACAATAGTTTGTAGAAGACTTGTTGATTTTATATTAATATAGAAAATGATGAAAGTGCTCCTCAGTGATTACAAATCTTCACAGTTTTTCTACTGTGATTTAGGCTTTCACCAACACTGGTAGCTTTTCTGGTTTAGCAGGCTAGGACATGCATAAATCATACTCATTTTTCAAACTCACTACACCTTTGAATTTAACACTAGTGATAATAAATTGATTCTCTGGCTTCTAAATGTGCAGCCAGTACTGGCTAACAAGTAGATATTTCAGATGAATGTGCCACAAAGAGTTTCTTATAAGTCCTTAAAAATGTAATATCACTCTTGTTTTTAAAAATTCCCCTTAGAAATAGTTCTATAAGACAATCACAAATCTTTATTATAATTATCAACTGGGTGATGTAATGCTAACTGAAAGGTTTTAAAAGCCTATGGATCAGTAAGAAGCAAAGATGAACTTAATGTTAAAAGTTACTGCAGGTGCTTTGTGGTAACATGACGTGCTGTCAGACGATTCGTAAACATTGCTTTAATTTTGAGGGACTAACTGGGAGATTTTATTGGTTTTAGGTCATTAGCCTAATGTGTTTGCTTCAGTGGGTGGTTACAATATAATGTTCCATTGATATTTTTTATTTCAACTGAAGAACTGTGACTGCAAGGCAATCATAATATGCAGTCATATTCTGCAAGCTCCTCAGCATCTACTTAGAAGGTTTCTCATCCATACATATTAAGAAACTAGTTCTTTACATCTAGATTATATTTTTCTTTCTATGCCATGCCTCCTTTTTTGCTGGACTTGTGCGCCTGAATAATTTTTTTTCCTTCAAAAGCATCCCTTCCTTGCTCTCTCCTGGGATCATTTGCAGACCCTTTATGGACTAGGGTCCCTAACAAAACAGACTCCTGAGTCTGTTCCTCATCTCAGCTCCTTTGTTTCCTTTCCTTGTCTGCATCATGCTGCCCAAACCTGTCCTCACAAGACTGCCCTCACATCTTCTCCCATCCCAGAAGCTGGCCACATCTTCTGGCACCTTTCTATCATGAGATGGTGGAACTTGGGATCCTGCATGGAAGAAGCAAAGCAGTAAGCAAGACTTCCGAATGGACCACCAAAAAGTGTTTGTGCCCCTTCATGCAACAGACCTGTAGCAGCCAAGTGTTCGTGGGTGTTGGGTTTTGCAGTCAGAAGGTTCTTTCCTTTTGATCGTATGGATAAGGAGCACAAGATGCCAGGCTTCAGGAAGCAAGTGCTGAGCTATGACAATAACTAGTTTGGATTATGATTTGTTTTCTGCCTGCATCTGAAAGTCACAGGGAAAGGATCTGGTAAGCTGTTAGGTTGAAAACTGAATGAATTGTTCAGGCAGTATTGTAGATGTAGCCCATAAACCATAGGTAGGGTACCTCACCTTTTATCTTAAAACATTGTAGCAGAGAAAATTAAATGAACCAAAATGTCACAAAAAACCCAATGAGTTTTAATATTATGAAATGTCCTTCAGAATTTCCTCTGTACGGGAAATATCTACACATTCCGTGGACAGATTCAGAATGAAGTTTATATAATTTATTAATACAATTTCTGGTGGACTTTGTTTCTCTGTGATGGAGACCCAAGTTCTTGGTAATCTCTTGCGATGGAATCAGCAGCCTGGGAATTGACAGGAAAACCTTTGCTGACAGGATTTTTTTCTCTTGATCTAAAATGAAACTCTTGATGACAGCTAACAGCAAAGGCTCATCTGGTTTTCTTTGTGTGTTTGGTGCATGGAGGAGCAAATCAGATCACTTCTTCCCCCTCTCCAACAGGCAACATTTAGAAACATCATAGCAGACTTCACAACAATGAGTGTAAAAGCACACAATACTCTTCGTTTCAGAGGGGTGAAGGCAATATTTTCTTTCCTCTTTTAACAGCAATAGTGGTGCAGTGCGTCTTCCAAGACCTTTGCTGTTCCTGATTTAGGGGAACTTCTCCTGTTACATAAATAATCCCTTCCATAGATGAAGCTGACATATTTCCCCCTCAAAATATATGCTGTTTTAACAGGAGAGAGACTCTTCCTTCTCAGAGTTTGGTTCTCTTACACTACCACAGGAGAGTTCTGCTTCCATTTTTTAAAAAAACCAAAAACCAAAAACCGACCAACCAAACAAACCGCTCCTATTTAGTGACACTTTCTCAGAGACTGGACTCTAATATGTTGGCCTGTAGTACCTTCAGTCTTCTTCAATCTGTTGACTGTTCCTTGTCTTATAACTATACTATAGTCTCCTATGGACAGCCCCATCATTTTCATGGTTTGTATACTGCCTTCTGTGATGGGGTTCTGGTACATGATTAGATCTACTAGATCCCACAATAGCAATATTAGTAATAAGATGCTTTTAGTCCCACTGGCTGCAATTCTGTTTTATGCAATGTGGCACTGTGAAATACCCTGGTAACTCCCAGAGCAGTTGCAGAGTGGTTGTGACAGCTTTGGCACCCTTAATTACTGTTTATGAAATCTTGTGGCTTTCTGATGCCTGCAGCCAGGGCAGCATCAAATGTGACTTAACATCGCAGCTAATTAAATGCCGTATTTCAGCGAGGACTCATTACCTCTTAACTCAGGTCTTGAATAATACTTGCTAAATGTGGGCAGATACAAAGAGAACCACAATGCCATTTTTACATTGTTACCGTTCATGCACTGAGAATTTGCTGGGAGCAATTTCAGTATCTCTGAAAGGCCACCAGATGTCAGCATGACCTTCTGCAATTTACTGTGGTATAATTAACTCACTTTTTATCAGACAGAATCAGGAGTTTTTAATCTATTTTTTGAAGAAAAGTTCTATTTTCTGTGACTGAAAGAAATAAAGTCAATTATTAAATGCCTTCTCAAAGTAGCAGAGAGTCTTTCAGTTATTACAAAGGGCAAAAATAAATGCTGGAGACATTCTGTGCATTTTACAGTGGACTTTCGCAGAAAACTCAGACTGTCTGGTAAGATGGTAAGAAGCTGTCATTTTGCTGTCACAAAACAGAAGGCTGAATGCAATTCTCTGAACAGAGAGTGGTTCATGTTTCTTCATCTACCCAACTTAGTTGTGCTACATCACAGTAGTGCTGGGGTAGGGGAAGGTGACCTCCTCTTTTTAGCCTCTGCTAAAACCACTGCTGGGCAGAACCAAATCACAACACTGGAAGGACTCACAAAAGACTTGATTTTATTAAATTATACTTTTTTTTTTCCTTAATAGTTCTCTTATCATTTTATTCCAAGCCAGATGTCTGTGCTTCTTTGACTACACCTAGGTTATTTGGCCTTGGAGACCTTCCTAGGTCTGTGTCAGAGTGTTCATCTGACCATTATCTATTGGAAGATATGAGACCTGGGCATGTATCCCTTTTACCCTTGTGCATGCTACTTCTCATGTCAAGGAAACCTTACTTCTTGGAACTGGTAGCAATGTCAGTGCTAGGTCCTCCAGTTTGGTGGATTTGAGGAACACAGGAGTTGCCTCGACACATTTAGGAGCCCAGTCAGGAACCCAGTCTCTTCAGAAACAAAAAGTTTGGGAAAATATATACAGCTTTTTTTCTCCATATGAAACTGAAAACCGAAATTGTCTCATTCATTCGTCTTCAGAGGCCTTGGTTGCGTTTTGAAGTCAAAAAAAAAGAACAAAGGTGCCTCATGATAAAATTATGAGACTTCAGAGATCGGCTAAAATTCTAGTATCTAAGTAGATGCAACATGATTATATTTCCTTGCTCTTCTGTTGTTTCAGTTAGGATGTTAAAAGTAGCCTACTTTCCATCGCTAACTTGTCCATTGCATGTTTCCATCTCAAATTCCTTAATCTGGTGTCCTAAGCATCTTGTATAGAGGAGACATAAGTGCTAAAATCCTTTTAATGTACTGGAAAAGGTGTTTTTACAGCAAGAAGCTTTAATTTTAACCAAATAATTGACTTTTGCAATCTGGAATGATAGATTAACAATTTATTAAAACTAATACAACTGATGATTTATTGTTCTATGAAATAGGTGTATACGTTTCTTTAATAATGGATAACTGCAGCAGTCACATATGAGGGTTAATGAGGAGGAACCGTTTCAAAGTAAAGGAGAAACTTTTCCAAAATGCTGAAGTGATAAAGATAACTTTATCAGTAACAACCACCTCTATCACAATATAGAAGCTCCGTAATCTGAATTTCTCTCCTGTTTTTCTTCAAAGGTCTTGAATTATTTTCATCTCAGGTGACTTTAATGTCCTCCCTGTGCTTTCCCTGCCTTCCCTGTACATATTCTAAGTGCACATATTTTGCTGTACATTCAGTTATCTTCAAATGGATTTCAAGATGCTCAAACACATTAGCTAATGTTGGTACAGCTTAGAAAGCATAGCATGCACGGTACGGGTTACAGTTTTGTGTCAGGTGAAAAGCCAATGACTGCAAATATTTGTATAATGGACATTCTGTTTTCAAAAGATGTCAAAATTTGTCAAAGTTTCTAAGGTGAAATATTCTCCCAAATGTCAAAGTTTTTCATAAAGGAAAAAAAAAGCAAAACAAATCCGACCTCAATATTTCTTAATTCATACTAAACATTTAATTTTAACAAAGTAGAAATGTTTATCTTCATCTTTGAATTTGTAATTTTTTTTTGTGTTACAATGTAGGGTAAAAAATCAGAATGAGGCTATTTCAAAATGAATTATTAAAATTTTTACATTGAAGTCTCTTTGTTGAGCATATCTAGTTTTCTGAAGTGGTGTATTCCAGGGGAGTTGAATTCCATCTAAAGCTTCACCAATCCACTCTGCTCTCTAAAGTTACTGTTAAAAAAAGTCTTTCAATATAAACCTTGCTTTGATCCATTCCATAACTGCCTTAGCTTGAAACTTGCCAGATTTATTCTGAAGAGAAAGATGAAATTTTCCAAATTGGTTTTAAGTAAAAAATAGTTCTCAGATTTTAGTTTCCAGCTTTGGCTTCTGTGTATTACTCCTTTATCTCCTTTTAGCTCAAAATGAGCTTGTTGTCTTCCTAGACTGAAAGGACCCTAGAAACTTCTGACTTACTATCTCTTAAATTAAGGGAATGTGAGATACTGAAGTTAGTAATGATCTTTGTTTTGGATAATTTTGGCTTGCTTCTGTGAAGGCAGTTCCTTACTTACCTTTCAGCCTGAAAAGAATCAGAGAGGGAAACCTGAAACCTCATTATTAATGACAGGATCCAGATGAGAATATGTGTTTGGGAATCAACACATCCTGTCCAAAAGTACCTGTTAACATATCTGGAGTGACTTCAATGCTAATTGGGTGCAGGAGGTGAGCGTGATAGATGGTCCAAGAGCTGGTGTTAGATACATCAGGAATGTATTCCTCCTTGAGGATTCCCAGAACTATTCCAAAACTCTTATATCCTGAGTCCGGCTGAATGACATGGTAAGTTAAGCAGCTGTAAGCAATTTCAGGTTGTTCTCAGCTGTTTGCTTATAATTCTGGATTCCGTTTACCATGAGCAGTGAAAAAACCCAGGCACCATCACAAAGTGGTTGCATGAAAGACAGATCAAAGAGAAGCAAATGGGCTGGGGTGACTGTGGAGAGCAGGACAGGAGTGGAAGGAGACAATTTTTAATTCAGTGCATACTGCAGGCAGGCAAGGGTGGTGGCAGAAGTGTGCATCTGGATTGGAACTGATCAGTAGCCCAAACAGCAAGAACTCAGTGGGATCTTTTGTTGATTCTGAATTCCTGCTGGTGTCCAAGGCAGCTTTCCCCCCTTATCCTCTGTCCCTTCCAGAATGATGCACAGCATAAAAGAAGACAGCATAGTACAGACTTTCATTCTTCTGCTTTTCAAGCACTGAACATAACTACAGCATGTCATTTATGAAGTTCCCTTCATCACCAGACTTCTCAATTTCTTCTAAAGGACACATTTTCCTAATTCCCTACTGACTCTATCACCTAATTGCAGTTGTAGACTTTGATCTAATTGTAGTTGTAGACTTTGATAATGACTAGGAAGTTCCAAGGGATGCAAATTTCTGTTATTTCTTGCATAAAATATGGAAACAGTTGGATTTGTAAGCAGAAATCACATTTTCTGCCTGAGAAGGGAGCTGGAAGGAAAGCTGCTCACCCAAAAACTGAAATAATGAAATAAAAGTGAATCAGTCATGGAATTATGGAGCTCGCAGCCATACTCTGTTGTATTGGCATGAAATGTATATTCCTCTCCTTCCACCCATTCTTATTTGTTGATTGAGATTGGTAGCTATTTGAACAAGGATCATTTCTCATCTTCAATACCAGTATTCTGCAATCTTGTCATATTTGGCTCTTAGACTGTACTCTAATAAGTACAACTAGGAGTAATGATAATACAGAGACTACATTCATTTTAATGTCTTAAATAGAGTTTTAAAATTAATTTAACAATTATATTTAAAGTAAAATTTTAAACTTTTAACTTGTCCCTTAAGAAGGTTGACACTAAATCTGATAAATCTGAGTATGTGAATGCTCTAAAAAGACTTTCAAAATAAAGAGTTAAAGTAGTTGTAATATACCACAGGACAAATTAAATTTAAGATTCCCTCTTAAGTTCACTGTCCTGTTTCTATGTATTATCTTGTCTGCAGTGCACCAAATGGAGTTTCTAGAGCAGGATTGAGAAAATATTTTTACAATTGAGCATATATGAATAAAATGCAGTCTAAGCACAAATCTGGAAATCTGAGCCTCCTTTCCACTTTGCATCATTTAGTGTTTCTATCTGGTGCTCAGCAGTCTCTCCTTGGCTCTCCTGTGATGTTATTTACACAACTGAAACCAGCAATAGATATTCATATGCAACTTTGCAAAAAGTATGGAGATTTTTTTTTCAGGTGACACAGTAAAATATATGAAAAGAATATCCTTAAAATGGATGAATCATATCCATTTCTTTAGTATGTATTTGTACTGCTCAGATAGAAAAGTGTTGATATTGAGTGGAAACTGTTCTCTGAAATATTCATGAAATCAAATGTTACTCAGCTAATATTATTGAAATGATCAATGTAAACCAAAATACAGATGTAGAGTGATTTCAAAAACTGCAAGGATGGAATTTCTTCTTTTTTTTTTTAATACATAGAAAAGAAAGATAGGATTGGGTTTTTAGCAGGTCTCAAAATGCGTTTGTAGTTTCAATTTTAAGAACAATGAAACATGCTAAACAATTTCACAGCAATTCTGCCTGGTCAGATTGCACAATGCTCAAGTGTTTTAGTGTTCTGATTTCCCATCAGTCACATTTATTCAATCATGGAATAATCACCAGGCCCCCGGACACTGTTGAGATTATTCATGAGAGACTGCTGTGGTTAAGAAAAATTGTTGAATGATGAAAGCAATTGCTGAAAAAGTCTTTACTTGGTCCTAACTTCATTCATTTTTAAATGCGTACTTTTGTTTCTCTGGAGAAAAAAAAGGCAAGAAGCATAACTAGATGTTCCAGCATAACATAGGCTGTTCTGGCAGGCTCTGCTGCTTCTCTTACTGTAGGGCTTTATGATATGTTTTTTCAAGTTTTGATTTCATCAGAATTCATAAGTGTTTTCTGTTTTTCTTACAGTGATATTGACTTGTAGGTAACTTACCTGTTTCAGACCCTGTAGGAATAAGCTGAGAGACATTTAAAGAGTCTCCTCCTCAGAGATTTTGCTGCTGACTGAAACTCTAGACAGAAAATGAAGACTTTTTGTTGTTTTTTGAAACTGTATTTTAGGAAAGCAACTGAAAAGCAAAGTGTGACAGTATAGGATTTCCCACAAACCTGAAAACCATCTGTCTATTGTCTACCCTATGGTAGGACAAGAACTGGGTAATTCCTCTTTGCGAAAACTGCCTTCTCTGTGGTGGCTTTTAAATGCTTTGGATGCTGTTTCCTGATGTTTATAGGGAACAACTTCTCCAAATTTTGCTTGGATAAACAAGAACACAAGATCAGAAGCATAGCCGTAGACTAGCATTTTCTCATGTTGTTTGGTGATTAAATCCTGCACTTTCAGTTTTCCTGGATCTTTTATGAGGGAGGTATTTTTCATAATATAATCCAGTTATTCTTTGGACTAGGACTGTACAAAACTAATGTTACAGTTTCAGTTCTTTCCCTTTTTTTTAGTGATTCTCTAAGTTCACAATCTTCTTGGGCTGTTTCACTATGTTCCTTAGGAGACCTCCTAGGTCTTTTTTCCAAAGCTGCTGAAACACCTTGCAAATTGCACGCAAGGAAAACCACTCATCATGTCCACTTACCAACTGTATGCTTTCTCCTTTGCCACGAAGTTGTAACAGATTGCTCATAGCACAACGTTCCTATTGGCTTCAAACATTTTATCAGTTGTGTGCTTCTGCTATTGTGCCAAGTATCAGATCTGCAAGGGTGTTCAATTGGTTAAATATGTAAATGGGAACCAAGTGAACTTTTCAGAAATGCCTTGATACTTAATTCAACTGAAGTTATAGGCAGTACAACACTATGCTTTATGGAAGAATGGTGTGTTATATGCTGGGCTTCTCTCTGTTAAAATTCTTCATGGCTTTGCTCTGCTTTGCTTTCACAACCTGCTCTTCCCAACCTTCTCTTCAACTCACACCTTCATTTGAATCTTCATTTGATTTTTCTTCTCTCTCCCAGCTATCTTGTAACTTAAAAAAATGTGATAGGGAACTTTTTGCCATCTGATATATGAAATACTCCTTCTACTTAAATCACTTAAAATATTCCTTTTCTAGTTAGTCCACAACTGATCGGGTCTACAAAGCACTTTTTAGCTCATGTATGAAGGATACTGTATACAAGTAAATTGCATTGTCTCTGTAATTGTATTTATTTCTTGTGTGGTTTGCTGCACAGCTGAACAACAGTACTGGGCTTTAGAGATAGGTCTAGTATATTAACAGCAAGGTATCAGGCTGGTTGTATATCTGAAATTTAAGAATACTGCTAGTAGGGTACTAATTCAGCACATGATTAGAAGACAGCTCGGGAGCTGAGACAGAAGAATGTATTAAAAATAGAGCTTTCTCTTTTCTTTACATTGTGAGCCCTTTGTCCTTTGGGGTTATTTTACTGGATTTAACAAGAACAATCTTTTCTCCACTCTCTCAAATCAATAATAATTTGACATATTCTGTCATATAACCCTATAGGCCAAACTAGTCTAACTAACATTTTTGATTTTAAATGACATTATCCCATCTAACTCCAGAGTAGTTATTTTTTAAAAGTTCTAAGTAGAAGCTTGCAAGAAATAAGAAGAAAAAGAAGAGTTTTCAGGCAGTGAGAAATAGAACCTACAGGTACAATGCAATGTTCATTTAGAAAACAAACAGTACAGGAGAAATTCTCCTCAACACAGGGAAATGACCCTACTATTTATCTATTAAGTATGAGATTTTTCTAGATTATATATGACCTTTCCTCAAGTACGTTTGCTAGAGAAGTGGTTCTTATGACTGTAAGATGTTGATTTTCTCAGTGTCTGTTTTTAAATGTTGAAACAACAGAACATAGTTAGCATTATTGATCACATTATTTTGTGGTATTAGCCTTGAGTGGACAGAGGTTGGATGCCATCTTGGACTACAGAACACCTAAGGGCTGGATTTTTTTGCAACTGAAGTCCTTTTCATAATGTAAAATTGAGATTAGAGAATTTTAATTGTATAAAGAGCAAATGAACTACTGTAGAGGGCATGATGCTAACAGCTATTCAACACAGCATATAAACTATCCATAGAGATGATAGTAGAAAACAGACCAGTATTTGAGGTTCCTCTTTTCTCATTTAGTGAAGGAGCTCCATTCTCTGACTGGTTTCTTCCTCCTGGTTTGTTTTTCTTTGATAAAATTTCATCAAGAAGCTAGATTCTTATAGATTCTACAGTGTTATTGAAAAGAAAATAGCCATAAATTGCTTGGAGTTTGGCAAAAAAGCTTAAGGGGAGTTGACATAACTGAAAGTTTGCTTATGCACTCCCTATCCTCCTTTCTGTGCAGTCATCCTCTCTTGGTTACTTTCTCCAGTCATGGGCTGGCTGTAACATTTGGCATTGTCGCTCCCAGAGAGAACTGGAAGATTCAGCTTCTTGGCATAGATTTGTCTCAATTCGAAACATTTAAAAATGAATAACTTCACCTGTCTCTGCTCTATTACAGAAAGGATGAAGAAACTCAGAGTTAACTCTAATCATATTGAGGGGTGGGACTGTACCTCCCCACTGCGCGCAGCTCTCATGGCAAGGGGAATAGGGTAAGTATAATAACAGTCTTTTCCACTGGGCTTTGGAACAGTTCCTAAATACTTTGTACAGTCAGTGGGAGATTTGGATATGTCAGGGTGGCCAAGTCTCGGAGAGATCCCAAAGCAAAGGCATTCTGCTTAGAAAGAGGTATACACAGCAGCATATGGCCTACTAATTAAAATCAGTATTTTCCAAAGCTTAGAAAATGGGCCTTGGGTGCCAAAGTGGCAAATGCTTTTCTAATCTCATCTCAAAATTTTACAGGTCATATATAAATGAATACTTTGTTAATCATCAGTTTTGCTAAGAGATACTTTGTAATTTTTGCCTTTTTTTTTTTTTTAAAACATAGTTTCTAAAGAAGTGTCTACATATGCTAAAAACTGCTAGGGGCAATACTAGAGTTATCAAAAACCCCAAAGAACTTCTACCAAAAGAGAAATTATTTTTGGTAATGTAAAAACCTTAAAATTAGGAAACCCCTACTCATTTTATACTTGGAAATGTAAAATTAGTTTCTTCTGGGTTTTTTTTTTCACCCCAGAAAACAGAATAATTTCCACCCACTTCAAGGTGGCAAAGACACGCAACTGCAGTGAATGCATCAGCTGCAGACTTATGGGTAAATAAAATTCTCTGAGATTTTGTGCTTTTTGAGAAGTACAATGCACATGTTTGAAAAACAAACATATGACGAGGTTTGTGATTCAGACTGGGTGAATTCTATACTTCTTCCCATTCCAAGCTGTCATTATAGAGACAGAACTCATAGTGCAGACTCAGCACTGACTGTGACTGTTCCAGGTGGTGCTGTCTTCCAGGGAAGTATCTTCACCTGCAGAACCTGCTGTCTCTACCTTTTCAAAGTAAATTGACGGATGTCCTTAATGGCCTTCTCAAATACTAGCTGCAATTCATCTCAAGGGTTTTTGGCAGCTGTGAGTATCCCCAGCCAACCAATTCTCCTTTCCTTTGTGCTGCTAGTCCTGTAATTGTATGCAACAGGAACAAAATTTTAAAAGTCAGTGTGCAATAGTGTAATGCTACTTGCTACAAGTAGGATGAAATTCAGGAATAAGATGTGTTAAGTGCAATGTTATTTAGATTTCTCCTTAGCCCTACTTTTGGCTTGTTTCTCTGGCCTTCTAATACTGGCATGTTACCTAGTGCAGAGGCATGTTGCCATCTGAACAGATGGGTATGAGTGTAGGTGGCTAGGAGGACATGTTTGCTCATCAAATATGTTTGTCGAAAGCACTATTACCAGCCAGATATATTGGATCAGCTGTTCAGCATGGGCTTTATATCTACGTTTAAAACTGCTACTCTGATAAAAAATGCATTAAATCATAAAATAATTAAATGTTTACAGCCCTTTGAAATGTGGCTTTTTTAGTTTGGGAGAGTCAGCATTTTTATTTCTTAAATGCCTGGGTTGCAACAGAGGCATTATAACCAAGTTTCAGCTACAAAGTTTTAAAAAAATCCTCTGAAACCACAGAACTGTGTCTATTGGGGGACAGCTAGATGGTACTGAAAGAGCCTATTGTAACATTTCATGGCAGTAGAGACTGTTAGTAGTATAGAGTGCATCATTAAATCCTATTACATTTTTACTTTTGTACCTTAGACTCAATTACTTAGTACTAGTAGTAGAGTAATTTGTGGAACTATATGTAGTGAAATCTGAAATCTGCCTTAATTAGTGAGGTATCACAAGATGGGCATTTATCAGTGTTTTTCAACTGATTTTCCCCTTTCTGTTCCAGCAGAAAATGTGTGTTAGAGAAGTAGAAGTGCTGTTTAGTTTTTTTAGACTGCACATACTTAATAATTAGCAGTAATGTTACTATTTTCCATGTGAGATACTTCATCTGAATTTTTAGTATGCTGCACTGCATTAGAAGATGTTAAACAGGGCAGTTGGCTAAGTGAATTAAATCTGTGTTGAAAGTTGTGGCTGCCTCATGGTTCCTGTCTTAGCTTCCTTTTCCCTAGTGCTTCAAGATAAACCAGTGACTCACAGAGCTGGAAACCTACTAGAAGCACATAGTTAAAAACATTAGGTAGCAGTATTTGTGCATATCATATAGTATCTAGCATCCCCTCTTTCTTCTTCAGCTTGCATTATTTTTCCTGCTGTCTTTTCAAGGAAGAGCTGAAATGCTGGAAAGATGTGTAGACAGGTGAAAACAGATTGCTGTCCTGTTTTTTTCACTTTGTTTTTAGATTTAGATGCTATGATCAGGCTGTGAATGAAATACAGGGATTCTTACAATTCTCTACATTTCTTATGTTGTTCAATGTAACAATAACCAGAATGTGACCCCCTGACTTGCTATATCCATGCAACAAAAAGCATGCAATGACAGAGCCTGCAATAAGGGCCTTTTAACCTGAGGAAAGTTGTCATGGAAATATAGCCCACACAACTGACTGTGGCCTAATTTATAGAAAAACTTTAAACTGAGTCTTGGAAAATGTCTGGGTTGTTTTTTTTTGGTGGGTGTTGTTTTTTGTTTTTTTGTTTTTTTTTTTTTTTTTAACAGAAAATAAAGGTAATCGGAATGGTAAACTGAGGTCTAGCCAACATAATAAACTGTGATGAACAGTACTATGAGTCAGTTCCTGAAGATCAAATTAGTCCTACTTTTGAATGAAACTTCAAGCCCATGTCCTCAGAAGGGTGCAGCTTCTTGACTTCCACTATTTGGACAAGCCCTATATTCCCTTTTCAGTGTGACACTTACTCTTTTTGAAGTCTCTTTGAGTGTACATGGCTAGGCACATGCTGAAACAACTTTGACAGACTGTGATTATGATTTTCCTTACAAGTCAATTACCTGAAGTGTAATGCTTGGATAAAAATCGAAATATGTGAAGCACTTGGGTGCCTCTTTCAGCTCAGGGATATCATAATTACCTAGCTCAGTACTTCAGAGGAAATAGGAACCCACTGGACCCTTCCTCTGAAATGGAAGGTGAATTAATGGACATAAATGAAACATGAAACTTTTTTTGAAGCTGATTCAAATGTGGTTTGAGCAAACACAACTGTTTATTTTCTGGAGACATGCATAAGTAGATTTATTACTGATATTGGCTACTTCTGTAAAGGAAAATGGAATATTTGTCATTATTCCTGACCTGCATTATTTTTCTTCTGTACTGGAGCATCTCAACTTTGATTTTCTTCAATTAGAAGAGCTAGCAGCTATTTCTAGAATTTCCTTTCCAAATGGAGCAAAGGGTGAATAGCAAACGGGCAGAAAAATTCTGTTCTCCTAAGCCAAGGGGCTTATAAGTTCTGTGTCTGCTGGAAAAACTCAAGGAGCGACACCAGAATGTGCTTTGAGGCCTCTTTCTCCTTTGGCATGTACACACATTTTAACAGTTGTGAACGACTGATTATCTCCTGCATGATCATATGCCATGCAGATCGTGTTAGGAAAAGATGAGAGAGAAAAACTATTGCTGGAACCACTGTCTTTTATAAAATGTTTAATTGCCTGTGTCCCAAGGCTCCAAGGTCCAGCTCTGGTTTGTCTCAGCTGCACAACCTCACTCACACTGCTGAAGACTTGTGAGAAATTCTGTTGAAAGGTAAGAAGGATAAAATTATAGTCAGCAGTAGGAGAATTGAGACCAGATTATCAAGTAGCTCACAGACTCAGGAGCATAAAAAGAAATATAGAAAGAGAAAACCGAAAAAAGAAGAAGTGGTCAAGGGGGAAAGAAGGCTAGCAGGATCATTTGGTAATTGGTTCAAGTCATTGGTGTTGATGGAGCAGCTGGACAATGGCAGCTTGGCACTGCAGAGGAGCCAATCCTGGGGCTGTGCAGACTGACCAAACCTTGCTGGACTGGTGCCTGTTTGGCCAGCAAAGACCCTGAGGGTCCTCATTGGGCTGGGACCCTACTAATGGCTGGCCTCATAGCTCACCCAGTGCCAGCTGCCCTTTGTGTGCCTTAGCCAGCAAGCCACTGCTGGCCACTTTAACTCTGTGTATCCCGTTCACAGAGTCTTTGCATCTGCTGCTGTGTGAGTTGACACAGGCAGGCAGCCAGAACAACCACAAAACCATGGCTGAAATGCAAATAGTAAATTTATTTCCTTAGCTTTCTAACCTTGCTAGGATCCTTAAGCAGCACCTGGGTGGAGCACACAAGTGGGAATGCTGGCACTGTCAGGCTTACTCCATCCTGGTGATTGGTGAGGCTGCTTTTTGCATCCATTTGTCAAGGGCCCATGCAGCCCATGCTGTCATCTCCTCTGTGCTCTTTTATGATCTCTGAGCTTTGATTTTCTCTCTCGCAAGACTGGGAGCTCAAGCAGGTCTGTGAGAGTGCCTCCAAGTCTCTGTAAACACCTATATTATCTCTACATGGAGATCCTACTCCTCAAAACAACCAGAGGATCAACAGCAGAAGGCACAGAATATGTGGTTTTCCACAATTATTCTCCAGGCCTTGGCATTCCCAGCTGCGCGGTTACTTGAATGAATATACCATCCTCTTCACCATTCTTCTGCTTTTAATGCTTCCCTCCTAACAGCCACTGAAGCTGCCCAAATATGCCAGCCCAGAAGAAGGGCTGGGACAAAGAGCCTTCTTGTTTAACCCAAGGAAAGAAGAAATTAAAGAAGATGCCGAGCTGGTGTCAGTGTACCTGGGGAACTCTGTCAGACTCTTGACAGCTGTGCTGGTCTCTTATGCACTTCCTTCTCTTCCTGGTGTCTGTTGTATGAGAAAAGACCAAGGTGGCTTAGGTGCCACTTTCTGAGAGGTTTTTCACAGGTCCATGTCCTGATTAGGGCAGAAGTGTCCTGTCTGCTGGAGAGAGGGGCTCCAGCTCTGCTGAGAGACAAGTGACTGAGGCACATGCCCTTCTTCCCAGTGTATCACTCCCTGTGGTGCCTTTCAGGGCATGTAGAGGATGGGGGTACTGGTGGCTCAACTTCCTTTGGAGTGTTGGAACTTCTGGGGACCACTGGTATCACTTCTTGTGCACTTCAGAGGCGTACCCATGCTCTCTACATCATTTCACCCTTTGAAGAATGAATAATTTCTTTTTCTACTGTAAAGTGAAAACTTCTAGTTTTTAAGCACAGATTTTTCCACACAAATTTGGGTCACTTTCAGTGGAAAAACCCTATATCCACATTCTCTCTCAAAAAAGGTGACTCTTGAAGTAAAGGAATACCACAGTGTGTGCTGTAGACTCTGAGATGAAAAATTTGTTTAAGAAAGCTGCAAAAGCTGCAAAACCCATCAGTGTTTTTTTGGTTCCACTGAACTGCTCAAAAACATGCAGCCTTAGTAGTGATGTAATCTGCAATTTAAAAAGATAACTAAAGTGATAAAGTAGAGGGAGTGCCATAACCTTATTAGTATTAGTATTGCTTATGAAAAAATTATCAGTTGTATTGACTTTATACCGACTACTGACTTTATTTGTAGCCAGTGCATCCTTTTATTTTATGTATTTTCATTATGATTGCAGAGTGGAAACTAACCTCCAGAATTCAGGGGGAAATGATGGCTCAAATGCTTTTGTGAATCATTCTAAGCCTCATTCAAACTGGGATGCAGCTAAATGAATGTAGATATTCAAAGCCTGTTTAGAAATCCCTGACATACTGGTAAATGAAAATGACTATCTCATTCTTTTTTGTGAATGAAATTATTCAGAATAGCTAAGGGGAAATGTCATTATGTGAATCAATTCAACACTTATTGATTAATCCTGCCTCTGGTGTTAGAAGTTTTCCTCTTTCAAGCTAGAATATACAAAAATCTCAATAAATTCGAAGACATTCTTATGCTGGTAGGGTTTGAATCAGTCTCTAAGTATTTGGAACGCAGGACCACATTTTTGCTTAAGACAGGATTTTGGGAGTCTCCTTGTAAAAATGATTGCTGTGTCTCAATGCAGGAAAACGGAGTTTCTTAGAATGACTAAGAAAGACCAACCAGTAGCCAGGTCTGAGATTTGTTGTCTCATGACAGCTTGGGCATTCAGCAGCCATGGTTTCACATCCTCACTTGATTTCTCCTTAAGTCTTGGCCAGTCAGGGTATGGAAATGTATGCTAGTTTGAGTGCAGAGTATCAACAGATGCGAGGTCACCTTTCTCGCAGCTTAGTGCTTTTCTCAGTCTATAAACCATGAAGCAACTGATGTTCCTGCATAATGTCATCTTTGGGTTTGGACATAAGGGAAAGATAACTTTAAGCCTGCCCCTCAGATAGAAAGAAGGAACTGTAAATCAGTAGTGGACATATCAAACCTACAAAGCAATCCTTTCTGCCAGTTACCCACCATATACTTTGGGGACAATATGCTCTTTCCCTATTCCAGGACCCTAGGAGATGGCAGGAGGGGACAGCATTTGCCCTTTAGAAAAAAAATTGGTTTTTGTCTGATACTGGCATTTCAACACCTCCTGCACATGGAATTGAGAGTATCAACACTTATCAATTATCTTCACAGCCATTGCAAATATGTGCACCCCATTGCAGCTTAGATGATGCCAGAATGAAACTTGCCTTTCCTTCTCTTTGCAGTAGCAATGTCAGGGCGTATTTAACCTTTCCTTTGCATTGGAAAATGTTAATTTATGGCAAGACCTGCACTCTGCACCAAAATAATTCCAAAGCTTTGGTGAATATTAAGGTTAATTTCATAGTTGTATCCTGTCCCTATAGATAGCATAAAAATCAAGCATCTTCAGGCTTTGAAACACTTAGTTCTGTTCAATAAGTCATTCTGAACAGATAATACATTTAGCAGAAGACTTAGCTTCAGATCAATACCAAGCATTTACATCTGATTTTTGAATTTTAGCACTAGCTCCAGAACCTTTTCCTCCCTCTGATGCTCTATGTCGAACACCCACAAGTAACCTCAAAACACCAAAATTGTATTTTTTCAGCACTTTTGTTTTGCGTATTGAGGTGATTCTTTGGAATTAAATAATAAAAACCTAAAAGTACATTTTGGTGAATAGGAACTAATTTTTCTTCAGTTTGTTATGGTGGATGTCACTTTATTGCTGAAATCTTTGCTTTGGCTTGTTGGTGAAAATTTCCATAGTACTGGCTTAAATTTAATGTGAATCCAAAACATGTAATTTCATCTTTCAGTAGTTCAGAATTTATTTTATTTTCTATTTGTTACACAGCACATTACTGTGAAGATTTTGCCTAACATTAGGATAATAAAAATGAAAATCTGCTTGTTAAAAGGAGATTAGAATGTTTGTTAGATCACAAGCAGTTTTTTCCCTTCTACTTTATCACCTGCCTGTCCCTAGCAATGATCAAGTACTGAGTAGTAGTTTAGAGTAGTAAGAGTAGCAGATAAAAAAAACCTCAAACCCCCCTCTCCGGCAACAACCCCAAAAAATCCCCAAATAAAAAAATACCCTGTTAGCATTTTGAAGAACCTAAGTTGTTTTCCTGAGGGTAATGTGTGGTTCTCTGGTACCCACCACAAGTACGATGAACAGCAGCAGAAGTGCCTCTGGATTCATTAGTTAGTCTGCCAGCTCCTGTAAAACTACCACAGAATTGCTGAGGAAACCCATCAACCTCTCTCTGATATTTGCACAGTAAAGCAGACGAAATGGGAGTTAATCCTATTGACCCCAAGGTTCTCCTCCTTGCATTTGAAAATGCTCCAGGTTCTCTAATACTTAATTTAGTTCAAGAGCAGATTACAAAGGTTTTTTACTGTTACTGCCATTCTGCATAGAAATGAAGGTGATTCCATTAGTGCATTTGATAATGGTTGGGAAAACTTTCTGGAATTTGTTCTTAAGCCTTGATTTTTAGATTAGAGGGGATCTTGTTTCAGCAAAGGCATTTGAATGCTTGTTTCTCTCCTAAATCTGAGGAGGTGATGCTTCCTTGTTTACAATACCAACTCAACCCAGAAATTTTCTAGTTTTTCAGTGTGTATTTAGGGTTAGTTAATACTTGGCAGTTTGCAAGATTTGTTACAGTGTCAAGTTTTCCACATTTTCTCTCTTTTAAGGCTAAAATATTAAAATAAAAAATTTATTTTCCACTTTCGTTCAATTTTTTTTTTTAATTTTTTTTTAACCTGTTAAAAAAGCATGCAGAATGTAGTAGTTATCTAGTCTTTATTCTGGAGGCGGCTGGTAGATACTTGTAATTTTAGCATCTTATTTCAAATTTTGTAGTCTGTCAAATTTCTGCAATATGGTGCTGAAACTTTCTAGGAAAAATGTCTGTATCCAACTGAATTTCCCTTTTGGAAGCTTCAGCCAAGACAGCAAAGCTATTTCCAAGAACAATAGTAAGAGAAAACACCAGGGACCTTCCTTAGATGCTGTAGATTCCCTGTGGAATTAGATTAGACAATAGATATTTGGTTTGAATCTGGCCTTTGGGTTAGCCATGTGAAAATCCCCCCAAATGTGGCCAAGACACAAGCTTTCAGACCTTTGAGGACTAGTATGAAGCAGAATAAAGTGAACTTGAGATACAGCAGTCATTATCTGCCAGACTGTTTTACCTTTCTGAGCTCTGGAATTAGGCATTCTACTCTTCATGCTCTCTATTTGTGTCTCTGAAGTATGATTTTTTTGGAGTGAATGGTGTCAGTTGATATTCTTTGATTTAAGGTGTGGATAGGTTCTCCCTTTCTCCCTTTCCTGTCTAGACTGATGAATTATTGTTGGTTCTAAGGCTTACAGATAAAGCACAGTCTCCATCCCTTCATCCTTCCTCTACCCCCTTGCAGTGAGAACCTGCAGAGTGCCCACCTGGAGGAAGCGTTCTGTTGATATCTGGTACATAGATGGGGAAAAATTTTTCATGGAGCGTTCACTTCAAACACTGTGCATCAAAAGACATCTGAAAGACAGGCTGAAGATCCAAGATCTGTCTTCAGTAGATGTCTTCTAGCAGGGAAATGTCACCTTTTTGATCATGCACAAAGTCGCAAAAACATCTTGTCAAAAGGTCTCCAGAGAAGTGTGTTTTCTCTTCCAAAACCTGTGAAGCAATAACTGTATTACCCAAACAAAAATAAAAAGTTTTCAATTTACAAAGGAAAAAAACCAAAACCAAACCAAAACCAAACCAAATAAACCTAACCACCCCCCACAAAAACCCCCCAAAACCTGAAAACAACAACCCCACAAAACCCCTCAAACCCCTGAAATCTTAGCTTAACAAAAAGGCTTAACCATACCATACCTATTTGATGTACCCTGGGTAGCTGAGAAAAGGAGAAGCATAATTTGGTCTGTCCAAATGTGATAGAAATTTGTCAGGTTGTCAGTTACCTGGCTACCTAGAATTATGCAGGTTAACCCAGTGTTACCTGGGTCAACCTAGGGCATTAAATGAAATCGGGTAAGAATTGTTCAATTGAAATTTGAGCCTATATAGTTTGTCTCTCTAAAGGTCTCCTTAGTACAATATATTTCTACGATTTCTTTCCTGTAAATGAATCCAAACTCCACCTACAACTTCAGCTCTCTGCCTGTTTTGTGTCTCAAGACAAGGCTGTTTTGTCAATTACATCAACCATATGCTTGTTCCCATCTGTCTCAAAGGTTTCTTTCAACTGAGGCTGTAGCATCAGATTTGACATCCTCTGGTTACAGAACCATAACCATCATCCTATCCCTAGGATTTGTTTAGAAATATATTATCCCTGTGAGATTAAACTTTAACCTAAATCAAACCAATATCTGTCTTAATGTCAATTCTCAATACCCCTTAAAAATTATCTTACTTCTGTGTTTTTTGATTTTCTGAAGCCACCCTAAAGCTTAAACTAAAATCATGATTCAAATGAGTTCAGAAAAACCATTAAAGACCGCTGTCTTTTCCTTGTCTGAAGTTCATTTGTAAACCAAATTGCAAAACAAACAAAATCCACTCAACCAAAAACATAAAATAATAATAATAATGAAAAAAAAAATCCAGAATTTTCTGTCTATTTAACTTTTAAGTGCAAATAAACCTTTAGCTGAAGTTTTGTAGTTTAGCAGAGTTTAGGGCTATTGAAAGCCCACTTAAAAAATAGCAGAATGAAAAGTACTTTTAGCCCTGTGCTTAATATGACATCTGTTTTCAGCTCAACCTGAAGGTCTCTTCTCTATGAAATTGAAGACTTTCTACCTTCTGTACCTGATACCCATGAGAATTGCTCAAGCTGTACCTGCTTAAGCTTTATCCTGAAGTATTATTTTTTGTTGAAAATGCAATTTAAGAAGATTATCAGTAATTCTGAGTCCTAATGCTAAGCTTTACTATAGAGCAAGATCTGTTTTATGTGAGGATCCAGAGTAATCATCAGTCTTATAGCTAACAAAATGGTTCAGTTCACAGTACTCTCACCTCTGCCTTAAGCGCCGCTCTTGACAAAGTTTTGAGGGTTAACCCCAGTAGGCACAGCCTCACACAGCTGTTTACTTTCCCTCCTTCCTTCTCCAAGAAATGGGATGCAGGAGAAAACCTGAAGAGTAAAACTGAGGAATCTGATGTGTTGAGACAGAGTTTAATAGGTAAGGCAAAAGCTACTCATGCAAGCAAAGAAAAGCAAAGCAAAGAATTCATTCGCCACTTCCCATGGGCAGGCAGGGGTTCAGCCATCCTGAGGAAAGCAGGGTTCTGTCATACTTAACAGTGACTGGGGAAGATAAATGCCTTAATTTCAAACTTTTTTGCTTCCTTTTTCCCACAGTTTTTATTGCTCAGCGTGATGGGATATACCTCTGTTCAGCTGGGGTCAGCTATCCCAGCTCTGCTCTCTCCCAGCTGCTTGTGCACTCCCAGCCTCCTCACCAGTGGGCTGAGAGGCAGAAAAGGACTTGACATTGTATAAGTGCTGCTCAGCAGTAGCTAAAGCATCAATGTGTTATCAACCCTGTTTTCAGCATGAAATCCAAAACAAGGCCCCGTATATGCTATGAAGGAAATGAATTCCATCTCAGCCAAAACCAGCAGACAGAGTTAATATTAGTCTCCACGTGCATTTATGTGACTGAAGCCTAATAAACATAGGTCAGCCTTTTTTTGGCAGTAAAATTTTATTACCTCTGTTCAAATTGGCTCTTTCAAAACAAGCTGGACTAAGGAAACTCCAATAAACACTTTGTTTTTGTACACTTAGCCAGAAGGTAGCTCAACCAGGCCTAGCCTGAATGCTGGCCTGATTTACCAGCCATGTGTCCCCTCACTAGCTGGATACTGTAGTAGGGTTTAGCTTCTGATTTTCTTCAGCAACTTGTTTAGTTCCACAGGACTTCTGGGATTAGTCAGAAGAAAAAAACCCCCTACATTCAGCCTGTTTTTCTGTCACTAAGACCAATGCTCTCATTGATCCAAACTAAACGAAGATTTAATACAATGCAGTCTTTCCCCCCGTACAAATGGCAAAAAGCTCAGGCAGATACAGCCATAATTTTTCTTTCTGAAATATTCCATGATAATCTTCACTCTTCACAGATCTAAGTTACTGATCAGGCAATCAGATCCATGTCTGAAAGAGCAATAGGTCTCTTATTATCTGCCCTTAAATTGCAGTAAAAGACCTTTCTAAGATCAATCAATAAACATAGATCTCTCAGCTTCTGCTTTGTCAACTCATAATCTCAGCAGAGTGATGAGTTTTTTCAAAGGCCATGTAACTGCACCTGGTTTGGAAAATAATTTCTCTTTCTATCAGCCAGCATTATATCTGTAAACTTAATGGACCCACCACTAAATTCAAATGAGTAGAGCTGAATTAGGAAGACAAAAGAATCAGAGAACTTGTTGACATCTTCTCTTATTGAATGCTGCCAACATTTCAGGTTTCACCAACAGAGTTATTCATATTATGCTTTCTTTATATTACTGACAGCTCTAAACATAATGATAAATCAGGAATTCTTCCTACTTTTGTACCAAGCTTATATCATTAGTTCTGTTCACATTATTTTTCATCTTAAATATGTATTGGCCATCAGTTAAAAAGATCTTCAGCCTGCATTTTCTCAAATCTTAATGCTAATCCCAGCTACCAGAGAACAGACTGACCTCCAGGATAAGATACCTGAACCAGCTGGGACCAAGTCTTAACTTGCTCTTTGAACACAGGTCTTAAATTTCTTTAATTTATCTGAGCACTAATTCTAATCCACACTGACACCTAATCTGGGAGTGGATCAGGTTACCTCGCTGACCGTTATTAGTACTGGCATATCAAGGCTTGGTCCTGTAAAAGTCAGCTGTAAAAACAGTAGTTCATATCATTTTCCAAATCTTAACTCTTTCCATATCTGTAATCTTAACTCAATTTGCATTTCAGAGCATGTTTTGAAATTAGATATAAAGGTAAAAAATATGCTGCGTGAGGTTGTAAAACAGGTGGTTCACACAAGGATTTGATCAAGCAATGATGGAGCACATGTGAATGTGGAAGGTTTGCAGATGATCTCCAGAGGTCCCTACCAACCCTAACAGTTCTCTGATTCTGTATTACAGGCATCACAAAAATCAGAGTCAAAGTGGGCAATGCTGGATATTGAAGTTCTGTCACCATTGTGACCTTTTCTGTTACCAGATGATGCTACCTGATTAGACAACTGTTTAATCCAGTTTAATCTAGTAGAGAGGTTTTAAAAAAAATCCTACAATTCTCTTGTCTAGATAAAAACTTCATTATGCAAATTTGGCTTTCTAAATTTGGTAACTGATAGTACTGGGATTACTGGAATCTTCTGTTTGTTTGGTTGGGTTTTTTGTTTTATTTTTCTTGTTGTTTTTTAATATTTAAAAAAAAATAAAAAATATTTAAAAGACAAGAAAAGTCTTGGCTATTTATAAAAATAGAATCAATAAGAAGTAAAATGAAAATAACTGTACATAATTCCTTAACTCTTGAATAAGAGACTTGACATACAAGAGCACTTGGATGACAATGTTTCCTAATCTCTAACTTTCAGCAATTCTGTGGACTGTGATCAGTATGGATTGCTGAAAAGTGTTTCTGTCCCATGATACATTTCTGGGACATGTGACTGTCTCACGAGTGCTAAATTTAATGCAGCATTTTTTTCAGAGGAAAGTCAAAGTCTTTTTTCTTTCCTCCAGACTAAATATTCTGATATATTTTTGTATTGTAGTTAATATTTCAACTTTATATCTTTACTGATATATCGTTGTATCCATATTGACTAAAATAATAGCACACATTATCAGCAAAATGGTCAATAAACAAGGAATTGATAGGTTGTTTCTTCAAGAACCTAAACTGATGAGAGTCAAGTATAATTATGGTACAATCTTGTTTACATACAAGGAAGGAGATGAATTTCGGCCTCCTGAGCCAAGAAGTAACAAATAACACAAGCTAGTTTTCTTGTTCAGAAATACAGATACGGCTTGTAGCAATCCCTGCTACTTTCTTTGTGCTTTCTCTCTCAGACTACTGATACTCATTGACTATGTAGAAGGTCTGAGTCAGAAAAGCAGCTGTCTCGCTTTCTTCAGACAGTACAGGTACTCCTAACACAGCATAGACTATCTGGTAAATCAGTTGTGAAATAAGGACTGGTAGACTGTTGCTCCAAAGTTCTCTGATAACAGAACTAGCCTTAAACCTAGAATCTGCACCAGTGTTGCCATACCACGCTATAGATTACAAATATACAAATTAAAAAATAAATCAACATTAGTGTTCTTAAACAATTATTGCACAACAAGATGAGTAAATAGGAAAAAGCAAGACATTGGAAAATTGGGAAAGGTGCAATATAGTCATCAGCTGAGGAAGACCCACTGTACTAAATGACAAGTTTGTAGGGCCTGCCAGTGACTTTCTGTGAGTAGGAAGATGTTTGAATATTTTGTATATAATAGCACTAGGTAAACTGAGCTATTTGCTCAGATTTATTTTTAATACTATTCTTTTTAATGATTGAATAAAACCTAAAATATAATAAACACAACCCATGGACATTTACCTAGCTTCCTTGTTCATCATCAGCCATCAAGCTCTCACTTTTTTCCTGTCCATGAACATATCAAAGTTGCAATTTCTTGAGCAACTTGCATTGTAACAGAAACAAGGCTAAGAAGAAATTTCAGTGAAATAAAGTGTTTATTGGGAAGCTCCTATT
This sequence comes from Pachycephala philippinensis, assembly GCA_013397055.1. Taxonomy (NCBI): domain Eukaryota; kingdom Metazoa; phylum Chordata; class Aves; order Passeriformes; genus Pachycephala; species Pachycephala philippinensis. The sequence continues at coordinate 89,725 of VWZT01009836.1, forward strand.
TGGCTGTATGAAACTTAAAACCCCAGAGGCTTATTTAAAGTCTTGTAGGCCTTCACACATGGTGTATGTTTAGATACATATATATATATGTATAACTAAAAATACCTATTGGATTGGCAAGTCATTGCCCCCAAATATAAAAAAGCTGTTCACTTACTATTTTCCTGTTTTTATATTTAACTTGAAGTAGCAAGTGATTAGTCACCTGTACAGCACAATGTGAGCTTGTTGTAACATTATTTAGTGTATAGCTACAAGAAAACTGGCATGTCTGTGAAAGAAAGAAGAATTTTGCATCGTCCCAGTTAGTGACCTTCTTTTTTGTAGTTTGATATGATATAGAGCAGTTAAACATACATCCTTAGGAAAAAAAATCCACCAAAAACCCAAACCAACCAGCAGAAGCAACCTTTTTGCTATTTATGTCTATAGAGTGGCATTAACATTCAGTTCTCAGGTGAAACAATCATGTAGACATAAAAATATCATATAGAACAATAACTTACTTTGGAAACCTCAAATTCACCCCAGCCAAAAAGAAATAGCCTTAATAAACACGTGTATGATTTTGTTCAAATTTCTTCATTTTAGGATTGAAGCATTGTAAATTCAGATTTAATCAATTGAATCCTAAAAATGCAATACTTAAGCTACGAAGTTTGGTGTTTACTGAATAACTCAAGTTCCCACCAGTGCAAAAGAAGTTATCTTTATGTTAAGTCTGGCACACGAAACAAAATACTAACAAATTGAAGGTGACAACTCTTTTTAAATTAGCTGAAAGCAGGCTGAGAAAACTTCCACTTCCTCATGGACTGGAGTAATAAATATTCCTTGTTGCCTCTTTATTTTTCACCAGTTCCTGTTCAAGATTTGTGATTACTGAAATGATATTATAGAGAGTATAGATGAGATAGTATATTTTTCAGCTTTTTCTGTACAGCTGGATGGGTATTTTCTGTGATGTTTTTTTGAAGCACCTTCAAGCAAGGTTATCTTTATCACAATCATGAGGAGATGTTGTCAGAACCTGCGGGTTTCTGGGAGACCACAGGCTCATAAGGTGAACTAGAAAGAAAATGAGAAAAGGTTCAGCGTGTGTGTGCGTTTGTGGGGGTTTTTTTTGAAGTTGAATTAACACTAATTTTTTCTTGTCTGGAATTTTCTGACTTTGAGAATTGGCATTTCTGTTAATAACCTGGAAAAAGACAAGTTGTAGCTGAAAGTGCTTTTGAAGAGAGCTCTTCCTTCATTTTCCTCAGGCTTGATCCCTAGCACATGTTATTTTTCTCACATCACAGCCGTCCATCATAAATGTTTTTCTTTGTGGTACATGATATATCAAGCTTGATGTTGTGAGCAATACAGAGTTGTACGGAATTTACTAGTAGACTGTAATATTTACTCCATTCACTTAAACAGCAGTTGTACACAGATATACTGCCTTGTTTATCTGTACAGTTTTTTACCACTAGGATATATCCAGAAAGTATATAGCTGTGGCAATTGTTGTCATGTATTTCTAGAGATAAGTTTTCAAACATTCAAACATGGCTATCATCTGAGACAAGTACACACAAATTACCATGATTTAGTGTATACTTCTACATAATCACATTTTTCAAGGTCTCTGAGCTTTTAAGCTGTCTGCCTCTTTCAAGCCCTTACATTTATATATTTCTATGATGTAGACCTCACTGTTGTAGCATACCAATGTAAATCCAAAGTAACTTCATTAAAATCAGTGGTGGTAGATGAGAAGAAAATTATTGTCAGAGATGACTCTGCTGTATACCTACACTATTTTTTATATATGGGAGGTATAGGACATGTCAGCACTATCTTAAATTGATGTCTGTATTTTATATTCATATGCCATTACTGCTGCTGAGAATAAACTTCTCTGCCCTCTTCTATGCTGCATCATGCACCATGAATGCAAACTAATTGCAGTAGTAGTGGTAGGCTGTAGAAATATCTATATTATATATATAGATATATATTGTGTACTGTAGGATGGGAATGCATTCCCAAAATTTAAGATTGGAGGAAGACCATGTACTTGAACCAGGACTTTAGCAAACCTCAGAGTGAATTTTTGTTATTGTTTGCAAGCCAATCTTCCCTCTAAGAAATTCTAAGCATTTATGCTTTATGGTGCTATAGCCTGGTCACAGTGAGACCCTGAAGTAGTCATTCCCTGGAGCAACAGAAAGAGAACTGAGGGGGGAAAAGAATCAGATGCTGGAAAATAATTATTTAACTTTGGGATAGTATAGTCTTCCTTAGGACTTCTGTTTCAAGCCATACTAATGACCTAGAAGTGGATCTTGAAAACTGGTCTGTGCTTCTTGCTGAAATTCATTCCATTGGAAAAAAACAAACAAACAAACATACATTTCTAGCCTGCTGTGCAAGATGTGCAATACTGAAGTGGAAATCTGATAACAAGACATGGGCTGACTAAGATGGCAGAGTGCAATTTCAAGTTGTGTACTTCTAATGTAATCTTTTTAAAAATCAGCAGGACCTTATTTGAATAATATATGCTTTGTGATGAATACTATAGCAAGGGAATGGCAGAGAATACCTGAAAAAGGATATGGTAGTGTGGTAACTGACATCATGATAAAACTACTAAATGCATTTCCACCTGCATCAGTAGAGTTTTCTAAAGTTTATGAAGTTTGAGGATCTTTAAATGAAGATAATGTGTCACTCTGACATGTATCTCAGGCCAGAGAGATTAATTTCCCTGTGTGATCCTGTCTTGGTTTAAGACAATTTAAGGGGAGGACACTTTAAAACGAGTCATCTCCCCTTTTTAGTCTTAACCACTCCCTTTTCACAAGGGGAGACAAATGTGAGTAGATATAAGTGAAAAAGTAATAGTTTACTTAAAAATAAAGTATAAAGATATAAGTGAAACAGCAACAGGCAAAAAATAATGGTGATAATCACTAGTTATACAGCTGCTGAATCTCCCCGACTCCCTGGGAACAAAGAGAAACAAAATGGTGGAGAAAGCTCTCACCCAAGATGGTGCAGTCCATAGATGACCTTGTGGTCCAGGAGACAAAGGCACAAGTGGTGGACAAACCCTTCCTTTCCCAAGATGGTGCCCTGAGCAGACACGCGGCCCAAGAGACAAAGGCAAAGGTGGCAGACAAGCCTTGCTGGGCTCAGCCTTCCCCCTGAACAGAAAACTGGGAAGGCAGGAGCTTATGGAGCAGTTCTGGTGGCAGGTGTGGGGTGCTGGCATTGCCTGGGAGCTCCAGCCTTGCGGTGTCAGCCTCCCCAGTTCTTGTTGGTGGCCACGGCCGTGTGTGTGTGGGGGTGTGTGTGCATGTGTGAGGTCAGTGCTGCTGCTCGCTGCCTCCTCCTGCTGCTTGCTGGACTCTGCTGGGTTTGGTGCTCCAGTCACTGCCTCAGTGTGGGGAGGAAGAAAATGGACCAGTCAAGCACTGAGGAATGGTGGCCTGGTCCTGACCAGCTCCACGCTGGGGACAGGTGTTGTGAAATTCACTCCGAAACAGTTTTGGATTGCGAAATTCAGCCTCTTGGGTTGCTGCTGTTGCTACTTGGAGACCTGCCTGAAGCAACCTCCTCCAGAGGCCAGAGAGAAACAAAAGAAGGCTTCTATCTTGCACTGTCCCACCTTCCCTGTGAGAACAAAAGAGGCTTCTGCCTGAGTGACCCTGACCTTAAGAAGGTGCTGGCAGCCCCTGACATCCTCAGTCTGCTTCTGGCCGCTGGTCTTCAAGAGACAGTAATAGTTGTGGGCATATGACAGTAGCACAGATAACTATGGAATACAATAACATTTTGGGTTACCCAGGACATATCCCTACTCTTTAGATTTGATGAGAGAATTCCAGTAAGTACAAGAAGGTAACTGCAGTACTTCACATACCTTGTGTAAAAAGATAATTTCTTTCCCAACCAGGATGGGTGGAAGGGTGCAGGCTTTGCTGAAGGATTCATCAGAATTGTAAAATTTTGATAGGTGTGGTAATCACAGGTTTATAAATACACACACACGGACTTTTAATAGGAGTAGAAATATCTTAAAAAGAAAGCTACAGAAGCAATAGAGAAGTAAAAAAATAAGAAGCTTCATAAATAAGAGCAATGTCTCCTTTTAAAATTGTGGCTCATATAAAGCATATAGAAAAGATCTGGTTCTGGAAAAGTGATTTCTGCAAAGCCATGCATAAATGCATGTGAAATACTAAGGAACCCATGTGCGTGATGTACTTACAGCATTATACACATTGCCATGCACGAAACTGTGGCCCTAATCTTTGCTAAAAGCACATACCATCTGCCTGTAACTACTGCTTAAATGAATGAACCTGCATACAGTCAGCAATGCATCAACCAAGCCAGTGTGACTAGGCTCTGTGGTGGATGGAATCTGAATAAATCAATAAGACATAAATTAATGAATTTCAGGCATACGTAGTTTTATGATGGTTGCATTACATTAACCATTCATCACTGTCTTTTCACTTGGATTGTCACAGTCACTTGTGTCTTGCTTAAAAGATGTGGTAATGCCTTTAGAATAGGGCTTGTCTTCCTGTATCATCAGTCCAGAGGGACTTTGGTACTGCTTGTATGTATCACTGAGTTACAGACAGCTGATATCATTAACACTGCTGAAATGACTGAATGGCAAGAGCTGTATGTAGAGTTTTGCTTAGCTCCTTGCATACTCAATGTATAGTTGTCATCAGCCCTACCTCTTTGATGTCTGGCCGTTTGACCTCTGGTTACTACGCAGCTGGCCACACAGAGGCAGCAAAAATTGAAGATAAATGGTACAATTCTGGTCTTTGCTGAGTTAGGAGTGCAGTTGCATCTGATGAGAGTATGCACATCTGCAGAGACTGTGCTAGTGAATTAACTTTCTTCCCCAGTGTTCTTACTCAGGGATATATTAATCTTCTTTCTGAAATATGAAAAGGAACAGTAGTTCCTTTTGGGATGAGAAAACAAAAAGCACTGATCCTCAGGATCTCTAGTGTCTTCTACTGAATTATACACCAATAATATTCATTGCATTAAAAAAACCTCAAAAGGCTATGGTCAAATGGCTGTCTTGGCTGTAACACAACAGTACAATCTAGGAGAAAAAAAAGGCCTTCAGTTGTCCCAGAGTGACAGACACCATGATGCAATGTTTAACACTGTTTTTCAGAGTTATATTTCTCCTTATGGCAGGACATATATGTTATCATGCCAGCCTCACCCCATCAGGAGTCCGTCAGGGCTCATAAAAATTTTGGATCCGGGTCTGCCAGCTGCAGCTGCTAGAATCACATTCCGGTTATGATCCCTATGAGCTTGCTGGTGATGGAAATGGACTAAGACTGCATGATCTGAATCTGTTCCTTTTCCTAGCCAAGAGAAAAATGGGCTAGTCTTGGCCTTTTAATTTACAGATGCATTCTGTAAAGAAAAACAATGAAAAATCCCAATGAACTAGGAGGGAATAAATGCTCTCATAGGTTAGCCATGAGCCGGAGAGGAGCACTTCTAGAACTTTATCTAAATTGCAAGACAAAAGGGAAAGGAAGAGCCTGGCACTGAAAACTGGACAAAGATGTGAGAAAAAAGACAAAGACTATTACTTGAGAAAACATGAAGATGACACAGATAGAAGTGGTGGAAAAGGAGGGTGAATAAAAAGCAAAGAAACAAAAAAAACAAAGAAGAAAAAAATAAAAAAGATGTGAACAGAATGGAAAAATAAAAAAAGAGAAATGCAGGCAAGGGGTTGAAATGGGTTGTACAGATAATACAGAAGGGAAGAGATAAACTAAGGAAAGGAAATCTGAACAAGACCACAAGTCCTAAGGGTCATGTGCATTCTGTTTCTACAGGATGATGCTGCATTAGTACTGGGAAGACTGCCTGATGGAAGGGGAGACATCTCAAAAGTCTGTATATTCATAGGGTACAATAGCAACACGTAAACTCCTTGTGACCCCTGAGGTGAAAAAAGGAAGAAAAAAAGCAGCATATTTGTCCAAAATTATGACTTTTGAAGTATGTACACAGATGACTGCCAAAATAATAAATATTGAAAAAAAAAATAAAAAAAATTGAAAGTACAACTAAACCGGCATGCTTAGTGTTTTACTTCTTTTGAGCATTTTAATGCAAGATTGAAAACTTGGCCAAGGAAATTTCAACTTAACTAACTGAAAAATATAATTTACTGACAATTTTTATTGCATAAGAATTACGTATTCTAGTCAGCAGGGCTTAGATAATAATTTCTAACCTTCTGCCTTTACTCAGAATGGCTGTCACCATCTTAACTTGACTATTTCCTTTGACCTCCACAGTGGCCTTTGCTGTGGGAGAGTTTACAGATGTGAGAGAAGAGACTGACAACGCTGTCACAAATTCATCCAAATCCTGAACTTCAGTGATTCTTTGAACCAGAGACCTTCTTTTGGCATGGACAAGCGTTACTTGTCAGTTTGGCCATGCTTATGACCTATTAAAGGTCTACTATCAGAACCTTTTTCAATTTTTCTGCCATTCCTTGTAGCTAGGTTTTATTCCTCTGTGAAGAGGAAATCTTCATGAAGAGACAGCAAAGAAAGAACCTTTATAGTAACCTTTAATACAATTTACATAGTGGGAAATGCTTGCCAGGTAATTTTGCAAGTCTGTGGAGGCAGAATGTTGCAAAGTGCTTGTATGGAGCACATACTAAATAGATAATAATTTAAAATTGTTCATGGTTCCAGCAGTTGCTTGTTTTTATTTTCCTATGTGTTATTGTGAATATGGCAAAGAAATGTTAGGAAATTGCTTAAGAAATAAATAACTACATGAATGAAAGATAAAATAGACAGTTTGAGAGGAAAGAGTGAGTCCACCAGTGCAAAGAATGTCACCAGAAAGAATAATTTTGAAGGATGGCAGCTGCAGTAAAAAGAAACCTTTTAAAACAGTATGCTGAGGCAGTACTCCAGCTCTGGCTCAGAAGGAAGTGTGTTACTTACTGAATTATGAGCAACATTCTGTTCAACATCCTTTTTAAAGATGGTACTTCCTCTTTGCACTGCAAAGTAAGGGAAAAGAAGCCTTCCAGTAAAAAATGTGTTTTCTTCAGCTGAATTGCCGTTGGTAGACTGTGTTAAAATGTTCTAAGGCACAAATTTCTTTAAAGATAATGTAATATATTTTAAAATTTTACAGTATGTATGAAATTACTGTGGAATTTGAGTTGATGCTGATCACACAGAATGAATGTGACATGTAAAGGCAATCTTAGAAAAATAGAAGGGAAAAAAAGGGGTGTAGATGTGACAGAGTTCTTAGGAGAGGAGAGGTTAAGTAGATGGACTTGGGGCCTTTGCCATCACACAAGGGAAAAATGGTCAGAAGCAGTTTGGTTCATCCCATTTCATCCTCTGCTGTCTGCATTCTGATCTACTGAAAACAATAGAATAGGGACATGTAGTACTCTAAAGTAATCTGTTGCTTTAAGTAAGGTACCTAACTTTAAATGGTGGTCAGCATAGAAAACATGCTCACAAATCTACATTCTAATGCATTCTGACTCTGTGGAAAAATATATGGAAACACTGCTTAAAATGAACTAGTAAATGTAGTAGTCACTTCACATATGTAAGCTAGAAAACTTTGTATGTACTGCAGAGAAATCTGTTCTATATGTAAACTTCCCCATTTTTATTTTGAATGCTGCCTGTACCATATAACAGCACATTTAATAAAATGATATAGTAATTGTATTATTTCAAACAAAGCAGGTTTTTCTCATTTTGGTTTTCATAAGCTACTCTCTTCTAGTAATATGATTTCAGACAATGGGAATTTATATTTTCTACAGGTTTTTTAAATTATTGTCACAGTTCTTTATTTTGATTTTATTGGTAATCATGTTAGCTATATTTGTGGTTATGCTGATTTCCCACGTTGTTTAATCCAGTACGTACTGATACTGAGTTGCTACCACAGAAGACAAACATGAAACAGATAAAATTGCGCTTTTCGATGACTATATAAACTCTGTGTTCAGAAGTAACTCACAAATACCCAAACTTTAACTCCCAGGTACAAGGAATTGTAAAGATGCTGGATTCTCAGACATTTCCTGTTCCAGGATTACCAAATGTTAGAGGTTCCAAATTTAAACCATACACTGCATGGTGCTTCATACATAGCCCCAGTGACTGTAGAGCAAAGAATTCTCTGTCTGGATTGTTTCTTCATGTTCTTGGGTAGTTTCAGATGATGGCATTGATGATGCAGCAAACCACCTATACAATCAGAGGCAATGCAAAGAGAAACAGGCATTTAGAACCCTGTCTAAAATGAAAGTTACAATTTTTCTGATAAAACTGTAAGGCAAACAGGGTGGAATTAATTTCAGTCAACTTTTAAATATATATTGCAGGTCTCTACTGCCTGGATAGACACCTCAGGTTTTCTTCAAAGTCAGAAAAGAGTAATAGTCACCCCTGGGGTACACTTCATCTCATCCTGCTGTTGACATCTTAAATTAATCATACTTTAGAATTGCCTATATATTTTTGTTGTCTCTACAGAAAAATATAGCACAATTAATTCAGAACTGGGTATCTATATTTCAGATGGCTAATATACATTGAAATTAAATAGCCTGCAGCAGCTAACCTGTTCCAAGAGTCTTCCCACTTTGGGAAGAATGTCAGAGAGAATACTTTCTTTTTCCACAAAGATTTAGTAGTGTTTAGCAGCCTTATTTGTTTAGCAGTTTATTTGTTCAATATGTAAAGACCTTTAGGACTTATACAGAGCACTGAATAAATTGTTACTTGCTTGAGAACAAAACCCATTTTTTGCTTGATTGGGATAGAAAACAAGAGAAGTCACTGGATCAGAATTAACCTGGGAAAACAGTTGCTGGAACCAGAGTGTCCCTGCTGTGCCACAGGGAAGAGGAAACCTCAATAATTCATTTCAATACAGCTCAAAACTGAGTGAGATACTTGGATAGTCTTCCAGAAATGCTTAGCAATGGGTTTGTGTCTGTTGGTGCTATTCAATATTGGCCCTGGTAATACGTTACTTTCCCCATTTTTCTACTTCGAAACCAATGTTGTCTGTGCTATTTCTATTTTATTCTAATGGAGACATAAATCTTTGTACTAGCACAACATAGTAAAATGAAGTCTCAGTAACTAAACCTGCTGGGGCAGACCGTTCTACATTTCTGTAAACTGTTCATTCAATTTTGAACAAGCAACATATTTTTTTCTCTCAGATTTGACACATGCAATTTTATTTTCAGTATTTATACATTGTCTGTTCTTTTGACAAGTAGCAGACAGTGTACAGTAAGCTATTCTATTATGTTGTAAAAAAATTGCCAACTACGTGTTTAAAGAGACAAAAATACTTGGATTAATTAGATGGTATTTTATATTTGACAAGAATTTCTCAGAAAGGAGCTGTGAAGCTGTCATTGCAATGGGAATTAAAGTGGTTTTAATTTGCTGTTTTATGAGATGGACAACAGCTCTTCTTGTAGAAACGTGCAGTAGGTTAATAACTGGGTCAGTGCTCCATTCATGTCACTGTTTTCTTTCTGAGGGGAAGGCTTGTGCAGAAAAAATTATTGCAAAGGACAAAACGTGGGTTTTTGTCTTTGCTGTTTTACAATGAGTCTTCAGTAGATGTGTTTAAGATTTTCTAATTGACATGCCTGCAAACTTCCCTAAAGTTACCTATTTCTCACTTATTACGAACTGTAATAACAGTTCTATTGATCAGTAAATGCCTTCAAGGCATAGTCTCATTGATGTTAAATTATGAAACAATATAGATGGGTGAATCATATTTTTGGAACATAAAATGTGAATTCTTTTGAAGATCTGTAAAGATGTAGAATCTAATTCAGTTCCTCATTGCTATGTTTTCACTTCAAAGTCCAATAGTAGCAAAATTAGCTTTTCCCTGGAGCATGCAGGTGTAACACTGAGGATGTGGAGGAAACAGATCTGAGGCAGAAGAAAGCACTGTTTTCAAACAGTTTCAATAGAAGTGCTGCAGTTTAATATATGTACCCATGTGTGACTGGCTCTTTGATATCATGATTGCGTTGAGACGCAGCAAGTTTCAAAGTCTGGTTTGTTCTCACAATATACAAGAATTCCTTTTTCACAGTGCGTTGGCTAACCTGTGTTCATCTGCAAGGTCTCAGGTTTATTGAATAATGTAGGTCCTTTTAAGTTGATTTTTTATTCTTACCTCTTAATAGTCTTATCATTTCTTCAAACATACTATAGTATCACAGATTTCCTTTGACCAAAATCTGTTTTTTGATGTCAGTGCAGTTCAATATCTAGACCCTAGCCCATTGTGGAGTTGCAAAAGAAGTGGCCTATATTCTTCTGTCTCGCAAAATATTAATGAAAATGAAGGTGTGAAAGAGACAATATCTCCTATATAAAGTGAAGGAAAGCACTTTAAAGCATAGGGGTCTTGAAAAAGGACAGGGAAGGGAAAAGACTAAGTGAGAAAACAATTTATACACAGCAAGATTATGTTGAAGGTAATAAAGGAAATGTCAAAAAACAAATGTAGATTCCAGCTGTTTCAGAGAAGATTGAGAAGACAGAAGAGGAGTCTGTCTCTCTTTAGTTTTCTGCTTAGGGAAAATAATCCATATGGTGCACGTTCATCCATTCTGCTGCAGTTCACAGCCTGTTGGGGTGTTACTTTTGGTGGGAAGAGCCTCTGGAGTGAATTGTTGAGAATTAGGGAATAATTCCACAATTAATAAAGGAAAGTTTGTTGCCTTCCTGGGGCCCAGGTAAGAGACATCACCAAGAAACTTCCCAGACTGGTATGGCCCACTGATTATTACAGAGTTTGTGACTCTGTATTTAGGACATAAGTACATGTCTTATGAAAAGCCTATGGAGGGAGCACGTGTGTCAAAGCTCCCTATGCTCCTTGTTTACAGGAGCACACATCAGAAGAAGCACAATTACAGTAGTGATAATTTGCAGGTACAGAAACACAGTAACTTGAAGCTCTAAAGCAACCGTCTATAAGTGAAGGGTTCTTTCAGTAGCTATTTGATTTTACTAACCTTGACCTTCACCATACACACATGCTTTTACTTTTCCACACTGTAGGCTTGGAAAACCACCACTAATAAGGAAATTCATTTAATTTCCTGCCTTATGATTTCATTATGACATGGCTGATAGAATTTTTTTTCTGAGTCTCTTATGAACAAAGATAAACAATTTTGTAATTTTTAGCCTATTTTAACTCTTACAACTGTGTACTGGTCTGTACAGTCAATGAGTAATCTGTTGTGGTTGAGTGGAACTAGCAATCTATTTGTGCTATCTCAGACTCAGAGAATATGCTGAATTGGAAGGGTCCCACAAGGATCATCCCATCCGACTCCTGGCCCTGCACAGAAGACCCGAAGAGTCACACCATGTCCCTGACAGCATTGTCCAAACACTTCTTGAACTCTGGCAGGCTGGTGCTGTGACCACTTCCCTGGGGAGCCTGTTCCAGTGCCCAAACACCCTCTGGGTGAAGAACCTTTTCCTAATATCCAATCTAAATCTCCCCTGACACAACTTCAGGCCATTTCCTCAGGTCCTGTCCCTGGTCACCACAGAGAAGAGACCAGTGCCTGCCCCTCCTCCTTCCCTCATGAGGAAGTTGTAACTGCAATGAGGTCTCCCCTCACCCTCCTCTTCTCCAGGCTGAACAGACCAAGTGCCCTCCGCCACTCCTCATACGGCTTCCCCTCAAGGCCCTTCACCATCTTTGTGGCTCTCCTTTGGACACTCTCTCATAGCTTTATATCTTTCTTACATTGTGGCACCCAAAACTGCCCACAACATTCAAGGTGAGACCACACCAGTGCAGAGTAGGGCTGGACAATCACCTCCCCCTTGCCCACCTGGCAAATGATGTGGCTCAGTGAGCTCTTCTGGCACTTTCCTCAGTGCCCTTGAGTGGATCCCAACAGACCCAAAAGATTTGTGTGTGTCTCAGTGGTGACGCATGTCACTGACCATTTTCCCTTGGATTATGGGCACTTGATTCTACTCTCTGTCTCTGTCTTCCAGCTCAATATAATTCGCTTTGCTCTAGGCAATTTTATTTCTAAAATCAAAAATCAGCTCAATTTATGAAGAAAAGTAATTAGAAAATTTCATTGTCCTCATTTTGGCGTAGTGAAGGCCCTATAGCATTTTGGGTACATTTACAGTGTCTATTCAACTGCATCACGTTTATACTGTGATTCAGGAAAAATAAACTGCCCTCCAAGCCCTAAGGACAAAACTGTTTACAGACAACTAGAAGCCATTGTAGTTTAGCACTGATGGCTGGAACAGTTCAAACAATCAGGGAACAACTTTTCCATGATACTGTTTATTATTCTGTGATGGAGAATCGCAATCTGTATGGATAGATTCTGACATAAAGACACATGAATAGTATCACACGATATATAATATAAAGAAAGAGTGACCTGTGAGGCATAGAGAGAGGAATTTAGAGTGAAAGAGAAAAATTGAAAACATAGACAGATTGTTTACCATAACTTACCACTTGGTTGAATGCTGCTCTGAAACAATGAATTTTTCTGAGCTATTAATAAATGTAGTGATCCTTTCTAGCAGTTCCTTTCCTGGACTGGGTTAAATGCTTTGTTTAGGTTATTAATTTCTTGTGTGAAGGTTTTGCACTGTGCTTGGGAAGAGGATTTGTTTCTAATCACTATGAGTTGTATTTTAGACATGCTTGGATGCATTGGTATATGGATACTTGGGCTTTATTACTCTTTGCCTCTTGTCTCACTGGTTCCTGTCTTCTCTCCTGCCCTTAGGGTCAGAACTGGATGGCTACAGCCATTCCAACTATAACCTCAAACATCTAACCACAGTGCTAAGTGTCGGAACAATGCTCCACATAATTTCTCTGTAACCAAAGTCATTTAACTGTAGCAATCCCTGGTAATCTGGAACATAGCAATGTGGTGAACAATTTTCTCCACCCTCTTATGCGTACAATTCACAAAGTGGCACATCTCAGTCTGGAGATTCCCTAGACCTAGCAAATTGTCCGTGCATCAGCCAGTTTATTCAGTACTCCTCCACCAGACTTTAAAGGTAGGTCTCGCATTGGCTTCTCTAGAGCAAAACCAGTTTCTTGAGAGCCTGGCTGAACTTCCTCCAGCAGACCTTTTGAGAGTGAATCAGCAGCCTAGGCCGGCTGGACACCATGCAAGAGCAATGCATATGCTTAGAAATAAATATTTCAGCCTCAACTCTTTTCACCAGCAAAGAACAGCTTTGGTCTGACTAAAGTGTTGACCAAACTTGTATTGACCTAAATGATTTGTTTCAGCAGAGCAAAACACTTGAAGTAAATACAAAATATTCTTTTGGTACAGCATTTTATAACATTGTAATTAATATTTTAGTGATTAAAAGTTTATTTCAAAGTTATTCATAAATATTTTATAAAAGCAAAGGATGGAAATTGTTTCACTCAGGCTAAAAGACCTGTTTCAATTAGAAACAACATTCTTTTCCTGATCATGTGTTCATGCAAGGTATATGAGGTAGAGATGGTTGCAGAATGAGGGAATAGCCTCTAAAAATGAAAATGTGAAACAAAAGTTAAGAGCCATTAGGAAATGTAGTTCTGGCTCATTGCACATTTTTCTTTGTGATGATTTGCCAGCTTCACAATATGTAGTTGTGTCTGGATTACTTTTTCCATATACACCACAGCAATGTCATGGTAAATTGCAGTGATAGGTCATACAGGTCCTGATCAGTCACTTCCAACATTTGCATCTGAGTTCGTGCTCTGCAGCATTATTCCAGTCATAATTCTACTAAGGTGATTTTGTTTTTGCCAGATAATAGGCAGAAAATTTACACACAATGTTTCAAGAACTAAAAAACTCCAAAAACAGAGCCAGAGAAGCCAACAAACAAAACAAAAACCAAAAACTCTTCATAATCTAAACTGTTTTTTAAATAAGAGAGAAAGAAAGAAAGAAATGGAAAAGTCACTTTTCTGATGTATTGAAAAGTTAAAAATGGCCCAAATATTTATTTATTTCTTTATTTTGTGGACATATTCTTGGACTAAAATCTTTGTAGCTTTTTATTCATAATTAATGTAATTCTTAGAGTGTAAATTGTAAAAAAATTAAACTTGGGTTTTTTTATAAAAAGGAAAAAAATATTTGTATTTTCTTTTTTTCAAAGAAACCCCTGAAATACATTTTTGATACAGAACTAAACAAGTGCTTTTGTTTACTTTTCTTTTTTTCATATAGTGAGGTTACAAAATAGGATATTCCACCTATTTAGAAGAGATTTTATTGCAATATTTGCTTATGAAACCATCTTGCTATTCCTTTTGCTCAGATGAAAGCTTAGCTAATCAAAATAGAAAAAGGGATTATTTGATTCTTAAAATACAAAGACACGTATAATAAAGCATCTGTGTACAAACCATAAGTGTTTTACAATAAGCAGATCTCATCTTGGTTAGTGCCTGGGTTTCAGCTGGGGTAGAGTTGGTTTTCTACCTGGTATCTGGTACAGTGCTGTGGTTTGGATTCAGGGTAAGAATAATGCTGGTAGCACACTGATGGATTTGTTGTTGCTGAGCAGCACTTAGACTAAGTCAGGGACTTTTCAGCTTCTCATTCCTCCCTGCCAGAGAGGATGATGGCACAAGAAGCTGGGAGGGGACACAGCCAGGACAGCTGACCCCAACTGGCCGGAGGGATATTCCAAACCATATGGCATCATGCTAAACAATAAAACTGGGGGGAATTTGTGAGGGGCGGTGAATGTTACTCAGGGACTGGCTGGGCGTTTATCAGTGGGTGGTGAGAAAGTGCATTGTGCCTCACTTGTTTTGTATACTCTTTTATCATTATTATTTTCCTTTTCTTTTCTGTCCTTGTAAACTATCTTTATCCTGACCCATGAGTTTTAACTTTTTTCCAAGTTGCTCCCCCACCCCACTGTGGGCAAGTGAGCAAACGGCTGTGTGTTCAGCTGCCTGGGGGGTTAAACCACAAGAATTAGAAAGGTCCTTGGCTCAGCACATAAGGAATTAACAGTGTTACATCCTCTTGGCAAGTATTTCTTTGTCGTATAAGGAAAGCAGAAAGCCTGTTTAGCTCCAGGGATGAATTTTGAACGATTTTAGTTGGTGAATCTTCTTTTCACATTCATCTGATTTGTCCAGGTTCACTTTTTGTTGTGGGAATTTCATTCTTCTGGGAACATCTCTTCTCTAGAAGTTACCTGTTGCCACCCAGATTGTATGAGAATACCCACAATACAGCCAGCCATCACAGAACTACGGCCACAGCTTTGCTAATGTGCCTCCACCTTTTACTCAACATATTTCTCATACAGAGCATCTGAAGTTCAGACTTTCCTTATAATTTTCTGAAAGCCTCCTTTCTGCAGAGAGCCTTGTTTCCAGCATGTTTGCTGTCTCCTTAAGCATTATCACTGTAGATTTTACTTACAAGTACTGGTATTTTTTTCCTCTTTACAGAATGTAGTGTCCACATTTTCAGCACGCTGTTCCCCTAGTGCATATGGAAGATGTCATTACATTCCAGTGAAGCATTTTCAATTGTTAGAGTTCATAGCCATGAAAACAATAAGAAAAAGAGAAACTTGTACTTTTCTGATCTTCTTAAAAGGGAACATCTCCATAAGCAGCCATCTTGAATTCTAGTATCCATTTCAAACATAATATTTACGCATAACAGTACGGACACTAAAAGAAATATTTCTGCTAAAAACTTAGTTTCTGCTGTTGCTTTTTATTATTATTTTAGGTATCAATTTTTATTTCATGCAAGAATTATTTCATACCTCAAGTCTTAACTTAAACATTCTAAAAATCTTTCTTATTAGAAGTTCATTAACTGGACAATGCAGAAAATCTGATCAAGTCTTCTGTGTTCTATACATGTTTAACTAGAATATACTGAATTTGGAAGGAATGAAGGCATAAAGCAAATAAGATCCATCTGTGACTGTAAAAAAATTGGGCTATCTTCTCATTACTGTATGAAGCATGAGACACAGTTGTATCACAACATCATATTCCGGAGTTGGTCATGACAACAATTTCAGAATTATTTTAATCATTACAAATTATGTCAGCAAACATATAAGCTGAAAATGCTTAAGTTTGTAAGAAATTGAGCTGTTGATTTTACTAGTTGTGTTTGCTGCTAGGAGAGAAGATTTTAAAACTGCTTGCAGTGTTAATTGCACATTTCTTTCCTGTCTTGCAGAGAATGACATAAAATCACTGATGTGTTTGCTTTATTTTCCAAAAGCTAATGTAAGGGAATAAAATTTACTTAGCATGAAGTCAATCTTTCTACTGTAAAACACTTTTAATGTTAAAACATTATGATACATTTCTTCTGCATAAAAACAAAAATGTAAGGGGAAGTATGGAAGAAAACCAGACCTATTTAAATCCTATGATTTAAAAAGAATCAAAATTCATATTTTTTTATCAAATACTAGCCCAAAGTAAGCAATAAGGAAACACTAGCTTTGAGCTAATTCTTAGTACAAAATGTCCATCCCACAGCTGGATAAACACTTTATGCAGTGGGTGAGCAGCTGGCTCATGGGTTGGGCACAAAGGGTTACAGGGAATGGGGTAACATCAGACTGGGGACCTGTCACTAGTGGGGTTCCACTGGGCTACGTCCTTGGCCCTGTGCTCTTCATCATCTTCATAAATAACTCGGAAGCAGGACAGGAGAGGATACTGAGCAAGTTTGCACCCGATACAAAACTGGGAGGAGCTGTTGACTCCCTCGAGGGCAGGGAGGCCCTGCAGAGAGACCTCAACAAATGAGAGAACAGGGCAATCACAAACCATATGAAGTTAAACACGGGAAAGAGCCAGATCCTGCATCTGGGATGGGGGAACCCTGGATGTATGGACAGACTGAGGAATGAGATACTGGAAAGAAGCACCAGGGAAAGGGGCCTGGGGGTTCTGGTCAATGGCAAGTTGAACATGAGGCAGCAGTGCCCTGGCAGCCAGGAGGGACACCCGTGTCCTGGGG
>VWZT01009836.1:107124-150812 GCA_013397055.1 Pachycephala philippinensis
ACTGGAACAGGCTCCCCAGGGAAGTGGTCACAGCACCAGCCTGCCAGAGTTCAAGAAGTGTTTGGACAATGCCCTCAGGGACATGGTGTGACCTTTGGGGATGTTCTGTGCAGGGCCAGGAGTTGGACAGGATGATCCTTGTGGGACCCTTCCAACCCAGCCTATCTTCTGTTTCTGTGATTCTGTGATTCTGTGATTTATTAGCAGTTGTGGTTACAAGAAGGGTTGAAAGGAGGATCTGGGGAACAAGAGGGCTGTCAGCCTGACCTCGGTGCTGGGTAGGGTCAGGTGGCAGATCATCTTGAGTGCCGTGTTGCAGCATGTGCAGAACCACGAGGGGATCAACCCAGCCAGCATGGATTTAGGAAAGGCAGGTCCTGCTTGACTAACATGATCACCTTCATTGCCAAGGTGACCGGCTAGTGGATGAGCAAAAGGCTGTGAATGTTGTCTACCTGGACTTTAGCAAAACCTTTGACGCTGTTTCCCATAGCATTCTGCTGGACAAACTGGCAGCTCATGCCTTTCACAGGTGCATTCTTTGCTGGATTAAAAACTGTCAGGATGCTGAGGCCCAAAGAGTGGCAGTGAATGGAGCTACATCCAACTGGTGGCTGGTCACCGGTGGTGTTCCCCAGGGTTTGGTACTGGGGTCAGCCCTGTTTTATATCTATATTGTGACCTAGACAAGGGGTTGAGGGCAAGCTCAGTAAGTTTGCAAATGACACTAAGTTAGGCAGGATTGTTGAGCTGCTGGAGGACAGGAAAGCTCTGCAGAGGGATCTGGACAGGCTGGGTTAATGTTCTGAGGCAATTGGATGAGGTTCAACAAGGAGAAGTGCCAGGTCCTGCCCTTGGGTCACAACAACTCCATGCAAGACTACGGGCTTGGGACAGAATGACAGAAGCTGCGTTGCGGAAAAGGACCTGGGGGTGCTGCTTGGCTGTCAGATATGCATGAGCCAATGTGTCCAGGTGGCCAAGGAGGCCAATGGCATCCTGGCTTGGATCAGAAATAGTGTGGCCAAGCGACTAGACCAGTGATTGTCCCCCTGTGCTTGTCACTGGTGAGACCACACTTCAAGTTCTGCGTCCAGTATTGGCCCCTCACTACAAGAAAGACTCTGAGGAGCTGGATTGTGTCCAGAGAAGGGCAGCAAAGCCAGTGGAGGGTCTGAAGCACAAGTACTTATGAGGAACAGTTGAGGGAGGGGGATTGTTGCTAAATACTTCACATTGAGATAAGCAATCTTCAGAGGTGAGCGGTAGTTCCACTTATAAAAATTATTCATTATATTCCATGTATTTATCAGTTAATTTCATGTTTACTTGTTTCTTTGTGACTTTCTTCGTAAGATACTTTGGCTTTACAATTTTAATGACATGTTAAGCAAGAATCTCTTGGGCCTTTACAATTTTAATGACATGTTAAGCAACAATCTCTTGAGGGCAAATGCACAAAATTGTCCTGAGTAAATAATCAGGATGTAATGTGGATTTAGGCTTTAAGCTGAGCAATATTATGTTGCTTGTTGTGGTTTAGGTATCTTGTTTTACATTATGCTCTCATTCATCATATATGAACAACTTCACAGCTGTTATTTCCTTTCAGCTTAAGCAAATCGTGCTTGTGGTAGCCAAAGACAAAATTAGATCAGTAGAAAGCAGAAGTTATTTTTAAACTGAAAATTATTTATTTTGCTAGAGAAAAAACCTTCATCTGAAACCAGTGTATTTTTGATGTACTTTCAGAAACAAATTTCTCTAAAATGTTATTACCTCTGCAAGTATTTCAAGCTAAACATTTATTGCTATGTTGTTAGTCTGAAATACTCAAAGTAAAATTTTGTGAAGGAGAATTTGTATTGTTCTGTATTGTTTTGTTTTAAGTTTTTTTTTTTAATTAAGTTGTTCAGATGGATTTTTATGTACTTCTGTTGTTGTTATATATGGGATTTTTGTCAGTCGTGAAGACAAAAGATATAAAATCTCCAAACTTATCATGAATATGATCTGATTTATGCAAATCGATGTGTTAAACACTACAAGAGATTACTTTTTAGTAACTCATTTTAAGAATATATTTTTTTTGTAGTACCCTTCAGCAGAGGAACTCAAGTGACTTTACAAATGTTTTTACATTTAAACCATTTACAGTTAAACCTTTTGGTTCCAGAAGGTGCACCACAGTCCTGAAACATCTAGCATTAGAGAATACCTCAGTACTGTGTGTTATCCCCCAGGGATCAGTTTTGGGCCCAGACCTGTTTAATATCTTTATTGATGATCTGGATGAAGGGATTGAGTCTACCTTTTGCAAATTTGCAGATGACACCAAGTTGGGTGCAAGTGTTGGTATGCTGGTGGCTAGGAGGGCTCTGCAGAGGGACCTGGACAGGCTGGATGGATGGGCCAAATCCAAAAATATGAGGTTTAGCAAGACCAAGTGCCGGGTCCTACGCTTTGGTCACAATAACCCCCTCCAGTGCCACAGGCTGGGGACAGCGTGGCAGGACAGTGGCCAGGCAGAAAAGGACCTGGGGGTACTGATTGATGGCAGGCTGGACATGAGCCAGGGTGTGCCCAGGTGGCCAAGAAGGGCAATGGCATCCTGGGTTGGATCAGAAATCGTGTGGCCAGCAGGACCAGGGAAGTTATTCTTCCCCTGTGCCTAACACTGGTGAGTGCTGCTGGGCCCCCCAATTTAGGAAGAATGTTGAGACGCTGAAGCGTGTCCAGAGAAGGGCAACAAGGCTGGTGGAGGGTCTGGAACACAAATCCTTTGAGGAGCAGCTGAGGGAGCTGGGGTTGTTTATCTTGGAGAAGAGGAGGCTCAGGGGAGACCTTATGGCTCTCTACAACCACCTGAAAGGAGGCTGTAGCCAGGTGGGGGTCGGCCTCTTCTCCCAGGCAACGAGTTACAGGACAAGAGGACACAGTTTTAAGCTGTGCCAGGAGAGATTTAGGCTGAACATTAGGATGAAATTCTTCACAGAGAGTGATAGGGCATTGGAGTGGGCTGCCCAGGAAGGTGGTAGAGTCACTGTCCCTGGAGATGTTTAAGAAAAAACTGGATGTGGCACTCAGAGCTGTGGTCTCGTTGAAAAGGTGGTGTTAGGTCATAATTTGGACTCGATGATCTCAAAGGTCTTTTCCAATCTAACTGATTTGTGATTTTGTGTTCAGATGATGAAAACTTCACAGATGCAACAGAAGAAGAAAATAGGGAAAATTGGAATGTTTGAAGAGCAATGGAATATTTAAAGGGAAAAGTAACATCTATGATTTTCTTTCTGTAAAGATGATTGGCTTTTACTTTATGGCTTTGTATATTTCAGATATAGTAGAAACTGGAAACCATGTGCATTACCTCTAGAGATCTGCAAATGACAGCATCAACACTTTAAATCATACTCATATTAAAAGAGAGCACAACAACATCTAGGAAGAGACACTGCTATCTTTGTGTTTGTGATTGTTAGAAATTGCATTTCTGTATTTATTTTTTCCTAACTGTTTGCAATTTGTGTTAATTAAGTCTGAAATATGAATATTCCCATATATGAACCAAGGCATAGAAAAAGCCTTTGCTACAAGATTGTCTAAAAACCCTCCTGGTGTCTTTGCCTTTGTGCTTCCACAATCTTTTTCAATATAGGCCTAAGCCTAAATCTTTTATCAGTCTTTAAGGTAACCACCGGAGGAGTAATTTTTTTAAGTGATAAGAATAGTCCATCCCATGGTTCTTATACTATATTCAACCCACTGGATCTCCATCTAACATGCTGCAGGACCTGTAGCTGACTGATAGAAGGACATAAGATTTAGTAAAAAGTGTGATTTGAGAATATTCCCACTATACCATTGAGTATAGTGAATCCTGGAGGACAAACTTGTGATTAAATTGAGTTCAGTTCTTAAAGGTGTTGCAACAACTTTTTCCTGTCGTAGATAATGTCATCAACTCACTGCCTCTTGCCTGTTAGCTCCACAGACTCCATCCCATAAAACTCTGTCTGCAGCAACCTGAATCCTCTGATGTGAAAACACTGATCTGACACAGTGCATGCTCCCCTGAATGCTTTATGTTGCTATGCCCAGAGAAAAAGTATTTTCTTAAAAAATATTAAACTACTAGTTAACGTATTGTGTCTGGCTTACCATGCAAACACTTCAATATTTATTTCAATTTTTCCTGCTGTTCCAATGCTACAAACTAGAAAGAGTAGAGCCATGTGAACAGGGGGGTATTAGCTTGTATCCAGGGATGAATTTGAAAATAATTACTTCTGCCATAACTCTTGCGGTCCATATGGATAAGGTACAATACTGGCACTAGTATCTACAGGTCCATCTGCACAGAGCCTCATTTTACTGCATAAGGTAAAGCTTTGTAAACCCAGCCATCTGTTTTCAGTTTATTCACCAGAACCTCTAAGTAAGACCAGGAAATAAAGATAAAATGTAAGGAATTACTCTATTTGATATTATTGATTATAAAAAATAATGCAAAAAGATTAAAAATAATATTTGGATATTTTATATGATCAGTTCTGTTTCTAAAATTATTTAAAGTAATAAATACATTGTTTGACTATGGTAGTGGCATCTGCTAAATACTATGTAGTCATAAAGACCTAATCCTCCTTCACCTTGCTGTAGAATGCAACTTCAACAAAGGCAACAGATTGACAGCACTACACAATCAGACTTCCTATATATTTTTTCCCATTATACTAATGAGGGAAAATTTGTTTTGATTCTTACAGTGATTTCCTTTTGATTTTAGGAGGACCTATGGATGTTTTAAAAAATATTATCCCTCCCTCCTCTGTTGGTGAACACAGGATTCTAACACGATTCTAAACACATTTGGTAGTACCTACTTAATAGCTTGAGTACTTTTGATTAGTCCCAGACATATATATATATACACACACACAAAAAATCCATTCTATGAGATGATTCATAGATCAATAACAGAATTTGTGCATTCCCTATATCCAGTACACTAACACTCTGACACTGTAAGGTGCTGAAAAATGCTGGAAGGTACTTCTGCTTTGTCTAGTTTGGGGTACCAGACAAAGTGTTATAAGCTTGTATCTAATTGATTTATGCTTCTATTTTGGGGAAAGCTGAACCCACTCTCCAAACTACACTGATTGTAGTGACCTGAGCTCCATTGACTACACCTCAGTTCCCACCCTGCTCTACACTGGTGGTATTAGTAAGGAGAGGAAAGGAACTTAACTGTCCTCCAGACTTGCAGCAAAGCATGTATCCTTTTGGAATATCTACCCTGCTTGAATCCATGGTAAATACAGAGATTATACTCCTTGACCCAAACACATGTGGAAAAGGAAAATATTGAGTGCAGTTGTTCTTATTTTCTGCATGGAAGAGTAGAAAAAAGCATAACCTAATCTATTATGAATTATTCTAATCATGAGATAGTCTGCTCCTGTCTGTGGT
Organism: Pachycephala philippinensis; assembly: GCA_013397055.1. NCBI lineage: Eukaryota > Metazoa > Chordata > Aves > Passeriformes > Pachycephala > Pachycephala philippinensis. The sequence continues at coordinate 112,600 of VWZT01009836.1, forward strand.
ATATTAATAAATTAAATCACTACAATACTGATATTTACTTTGAAGCAACATGAAATGGTTCATTTTTATGCATTTTAAACCAATTATATAATTACTTGATTCTAAAATATTCAATATCAATAAGGAAACATAATTTAAGGCTATTTTACTTAATCTCTATAATTTTAATAATATATATAAAGTACAGGTGGCAAGGCACCAGAAGCAATTTTATACAGGCTACCTAGCAAGCAAAACAATAATGATCAGCTATATATTGAAAAACCTTTTAAAAAGTTGTAAAAAATTTTAAAATGAGGTTTTTGTTCTTGAAAAGTCATCATTTAAAAAAAAAAAAGTATGGGAAAATAAGTTACCTCCTTAGTAATCTGTTTTGTTGGGAATTCTGTTGTAAGGAAAACAATTTTGGTTTTGTGCACTTGGTTATATACCCCAAATTAACTTTGAGCTTTGTAATTATATTTATTGCTGTCATACTTTGGAAAGAAAGTATTTTAACTCGTCAAAAATATGCACCCCTGCTCTCGTCCCACCCCATGCCCTTGCCTTAGTTTATTTGCTATGACAAGTCCAGTTGATACTGATAGATTTTTTATCTACAGAACTATTTCAAATGAATAGATTTAGGTATAAATTAAAATATCTCAGAGGTGCACTGAGCTTCAAATTATTATTGCAATAGCTAGTTACTGAGACTGGGAGCTCTCCTTAAAGCCAAACTTCAGTATTAAACCAAAACCAGGCTATAAATCTTTCATACTTCAGTTAGATTCCAAGCTGGACTCAGTGTAAGGTTCTGTGAATGAAGTTCCTTGTTCTTTCCTATATACTGAATTAAGCAAGTAACTCTTTGCTTCCAAAGAAGTAGGACTTAACAGCAACAGTTCATTTTTTCACTAAATGTTTCTTTTTTTTTTTTTTTTAATGGTTGCTTTTATTTTTTTATAACATAATTTAACATAACATAATATAATTTTAAAAATCTTTATCTTTTAAGCAGAAATAATATCTTTACAGCATGAGGTGAGGTTTCCACATTCTGGAAGAACCAAACAGCAGCAAAACCAGTATCTGCTAACCTTTTATTAATGACTATGGAAGCTGAGATCTAACAGTGATCCTCAGACGTACACCTAAAATCAAGGGTGCACAAAAATGCATTTCTAAGGAGGCACTTTCCTAAATTTGGCCTGTTATTTATATTGTTGTGACAGTTCCCTAGCTCACATGGGATGCCTTTCAAGTGTAAGTGAACCTTTATTCAAAATGAGAACAGAAAGATAAAAGTCTGACAGCTTTCTGTGGCAAATAAATTAACAGTGTTGGAGTAAGGACATAAGATTGGGTCTTTTCAAGGTTTCCTTTGAAGGAGACTTTGGTTCTAGAAACACCTCATCTCAGACAACTTTCCTCAACCAGGGTGCTTTCTGTAAGAGCACAGGATCTGACAAATTGATTCAATAAAAATCTTTCCTCCAGTCTCTGAGCTCTTGAAGGATGAAATTTGCCCATCTCCAAAAGTGCGAGAGAGGAGAAGCCTCCTGGGGAGAGGGGCAGCTGTAACTGGGCAGCTGGTGGGTGCTCCCAGGCACTGACAGCACATGCATAGGCTGTGTACTGGTACACCTGCAAATGCTTGGCACGTGTCCTGTTCACACACTGGTTACTGGAGTCCAGGAGTTTACCTCTAGCATATCTGGAAAACAGAAAACTTGAATGGTGATGTTCCATCTCTTTTTGTGTAAGCACTAAAAAAAATAAAAAAAAAAAAAAAGGAAAAAAAAGAAGTGTCAAAAACAAGAAGATTATTCATTTCTTTAAAATAATTATAGTGAGATTAAATCATGGTATCAGGTTTGTCATTCAAGGACTTTATTGTTATACTAGTCTAGGTTTCCTTTTCTACTTTTTTCCCTATTAATCAAAATTAAAATTCTAATCTTCAACCCTTAGAATGGTTCAGTGAAATATGTGGCTCAGATATAATATTCAAAAGCGTGCCATGCCAAGCTACTAAAAAAGGGGTTTTCTAATTAATCAGAACTTCTGAATTATTCTACAGTCCAGCACTTCACGGTCCAAACTGCAAGTTCCTATAAGGTGCCTTAGCAGCGAATGTCAGTAAAAATTAAAACAAAAGAACAGGCATTTCATCAGTGCTTTATTCTGTTGAGACAGTTTTCATGGGTGGCATAACTATTCATACATTTGAATTGATCATGGTAATGCCTCTGTGCACTGACAATTGATACAAATGAGATAAAAAGGAACATTTAGTCATCGGATGATAACATCTCTATTTAAAATTCTATCCTAAATTAAACGGGACAATAACTGTCAGGAATTAACACTGAAGAGGATTAAATCTGAAGCTGCCGCTATGTGTTAAAAATACCTTGTCATTGACATTTTCACTATACATGTCAATTAAATTCACAATTAGTGTTAGCTTTGAGGAATGATCTGAAATGTGAATGGGCCACAGAATCAGGAAACATACAAAAAAGAAATTAATAAGCTTCATAATGTGAATATACAATTAAATAAAATTTAAAACAATAAAATTAGAAATACAACGAAATGTATGGTATGGAGATCAGTACAAAGCTTTCTGCTAAGCTCTAACTCTACCACATGCTGAAGATAACGTTCTCGTCTCTGACTACCACCAAGTAGTCACACTTTCTTTCAGCAGCACATAGAAATCTCTGTTTGGAGATGATTTGTTGCACAGGGAAAAATATCAATATAATGTGGGAGAAATATGTTCTGAACAAATACTTGAATGTCACATGAACATATCTTGGGTTTTGAGGGCATAACACTATTCTATTATTTTTTAATTGTGAAGGTAATTATTAATTTAGTGATTCTGTGATTAAGAATATTGAGTGTCATATGGGACATGACGTTATTTATTTTCAGTGGCACGTTTTTACAGATGCGTCCTTTGTAGAATTTACATTGTGATTCATTGAGGTTTTTAATCTGACACTGAAAGAACTGGATTAGCACTCTGCCTAAGTGTGGGTGCTCATTCCTCCTTTTGTCTACAGTCATTAGTGCTGATTGGTATCCATGCAGCTGGACAGTGAACAAGGTCAGGAACAGATCTAGGTTAGAACTAACCCAGCAAAAAATAAGGTGGTGGTGGTGGTGGAAAGCTTAATTTAACTCAGTCTGGCTGTTGCATGGCTCCTTAAGTGCTTTTGCTGGCTTAAGGGGGAGGGAGCAAAAGACTGCTGAGGAATGGTGAGGGTAAGTTTGGAGACTATACAAGTTTATGCAAGCTTGAAATGTTCACAGAGCCATACTAGTGTTCACCTTGGTAACCTCTTGTGACTCCATCACTGCTATGCAATTTCAGAACAAAAAATGCTTTTAAAACTCCAGACTTTAATTAGAAAATTGCTAGAAGGAAATAAAGCATAGAATTAATCACCCCATGACAATGAAGTTTTGTCTACTATTGTGTGCATTTTTTAAATCCAATTGCTTTAGCTTACATTAGCTAACTACATCTTCCTCTCCTTAGAAGAAATTGTTGTGTGCAAATCATCTCAGGAAAAAAGGCAGTCATCAGTAAGAGAAAATTTATTTTTCTAATGCAAATGCTGGTTTATTATAAGAGCTATAGAGTTTAGCCTATTATGTATAATGTAATCCTTAGAAATAAAATACTGGCATTAATTTTGAGACAGACTGTTCATATATCATTTAAAACATAAATGACTGGGTAATACTGAAAGACAATCAAAGACAAAATACTGCTCCTACTATTTAAGGCTCTATTCATGCTGTAGGGGGAGACTAGGATTTTTTTTTCTACACTGAAATAGAAGTGTATTTTTAAAAGCAGAAAAAGAAAAAACCATGGATGTGCAAGAGACCTCTTTGATCCTAATCCAAATGCCTTGTTACAGGAGGTAGCATCATCATATCTGAAATGGTATCAGGCTCCTACATCAATTTCCAGCTTTTTTGCTTGAAAGTCTTTACCAAAATCTCACTCCTTTAATATTCTAAAACCTCCAAATTTTTCAACTCAAGTTTTCAACTCAAGTGACCAATTAACTTACATGACTAGAGAATGCAAGTTTATTTGCCAAAGTCTGGTTTACTTAGGCTCTTGGCAATCTGATTTTATCCTTTTTGCCTCCTCCAAGACATATTCTTAATAAGGAAAGGTGATACAACAATGATAGCATTAATTGCTAATTCTGATTTTCCAAAACCAGGCTTTACTTGACAAAATGACTAAAGGTTCCCTTCCTTTCACATAGTGTGGTGGGATATTCAGGGAGTTCAGGGAGAAAAGCAGGGGTGTGTTTTTGTCATCCCAGTGGAAGCACCTGCAGTTGACTCTGACAGTGGACTTACTTGTTTCTATGTGCTTTGTCTTTTGTGTACAAGTGGCAGATGAGATGCTGGCATGAAGATACCACACTCTTTTGTATTTTGCTTATTTTTGAGTATTTTGAATAAGAAATACTTATGAGGGAGCATTCCCAAAGTCAGTAAAGATGAGGCCATGTTGTTTTGGTGGTGGTGGGATTAGAGCCATGAGGATATGAGCCATGGTGTGCTACTCATCCTCAGGGCCAGCTGATAGTCCATGGTCCATTTTATTACCAACTATTAATGATCATAGTCAAAAGGATTGATTGTACTGTAAATTTTGCCTTTATTCCCAAAGTGGTGAAACAACTGTTTTTTTTCTAGACCATGCACACAATTCCTCTTTATCTTGGTTTAGAGAGGAAATCACGTTACACAGTAGCAATACCTGACACCACCCGTGGATATAGGAGTGTGCTCGGTGAAAAATAAACATCTCTTTTAGCTATGACATCACAGCTGTATTTTCTCAAACAGCACACAATAGTTCATGTATTCTGTCCTTGTAAAACGTCATGAAAAGATCACAGTTTTTTTAGAAAAGTGAGTTACTCAAAAGAAATATGATTTTAAAACAAATATATAGTTACTCCTGTATTTTGTTAGATTTCCTAGTAGCTTTTTTAATTTGTTGGCTAATAGTTTGATAAAACATCTAGAATTATTTCTGTCACTTGAATGGAAAATATATTCAAAACTCTGTAGTTTAATAGTCAAGATTCTATACTCTAAAGATTTACAAAATCACATAATAATTTATATCTGTCAACATGAAAGTTAAAACCTGGCAAACAGTACTGTTCTGATATTTGTGAAGACAGACAAAATTTTGGGTGTAACGCAAGTCTATTTTACATATCAAATTTATCCTGTATTTTCAAAATAATCCTTGAATAAAAAGTATGTTTTTCTCAAGACCTATTTATATTTCAGGGCAGCCATATCTTTATTTTCTTATTCAGTGTTCTTATTTTTGTATTTCTGTGTCACACCAATCTTGTAGAAACATACTACTTTTATCTGCTAAAGCATTTCATATGGGTTTAAGAGGTTGTTAGAATTCTCTGTTCTTATAACAAGCAGTATTTGGTACATTAGAAATATTGTGCTTTGAACTAGAATAAATGCTCCTTGCTGTGCAAGCAGCACCATCATTATGAGGTGATAAAACACTTCCTTTATCTTCTTTATTTACATCAGAAGTAGAATTAACAGCAGTAATAGCAGCAGGCCTACTCAGGATATGGAGAATTTGATTGAATTTTGTTGCAGAAAATGAGTGTATAGCTGAGTTTAGCCAGCTGATATGGACTCACTCACTCATGCTTCAGCACTTTTTTTCACTTCTGAGGTGGATTTATTTAATTTTAAACTGGTCTGAGCTGTTCAATCAGAAAAAAAACAAAACAAACCAACCAGAAATTTTCAAATAAAACTGTTCCAGCAAAGATTTTATGTTGTAGAATTCAGCAAGAAATGATAGAAATTTGGAACTGCTACTCTACTCTTTTCCTTTAAGCCCCAAATTTAGAAAGCAGAAGCAGAAATGTCTTCCATTTATGTAGTATATAGAAAGCACATGAATTGCATATACATTGCCATTGACTTCATCTTTTTGATCACAGACTGCTGCTGACTGAAGGGGACTTACAAGAATGGTGGACTCAAACTGTTGTTAGAGGGGGTAAGTGCTGCAGCCACAAGTAGCATCTTGGGAGGTTCAGGATGTAGATTAGGAAAAAAAGCCTTCGCTATAAGGATATTTCCACTTTGGAAAAGTTCCTGGAGAGAGGCAGGGAGTCTTCCTCCATTCTTGGGGTTTTCAAGACTACATTACACAAAGCCATGACTGAACCAAACTAGTTCTCTCAATAGTCCTGCTCCATGCAGGAGAAGCCGATGAATTTTTGCTTGATTATTGTTTGAAGTGGGCCATGTACAGAGATAACTTCCAGTGTTTCTACGATTTCACAAAATAGCTGAAATCCCATATCACAACATGCAATACATATAGGATTTGTTTAATCTTATCAAATACCCATCTTAATCTTTCAAACTCAGTTCACTTACAGGCAGATTTTGGAATTTAAGAAAATACTGGTATGGATAGGGCAGTCACGTCTTTGTTCTGGATTATTGCTTTATCTAACCATGTTTAAAATCAGTTTTAGCAGATAAGTTAGCAAACATTTTAGGTATTTCAGAGGGGTACACAGAGAGGATAATTTATTGTATTGAGGAGAGAATGGTTGGATAAAAATTTTCACCTAGTTTTAGACTTAGAGGAGTTAGACTTTCATGTCTAACACAGCCAGAGACATTTGTTAATCAATCAAGAAAAACTATCTCTTTGTGAGGGTATGCTGGTTTTCCTGATAGTTATCTAAGACAGAGAACATGAATCACCTTCTGAAAATGCTGGTTTGTCTGCATTATGGAGTTTCCAAGATGACTCAGACACAAAGATTTTAAATACCTAAACTAGGGCACATGAATACAGGGCTTGACACTGTATGACTGAAAATATTTTTATTTTATACAACAAAGAGTGAGAGGAAATTAAGTAAACTTACAGCTCACCATTCTAATTCAAACCTTCATAAGCTCAATATTATGTTTTGGAATATCTGGTGCCAGTACATTACCTTTAAACTTTTAAAGAAAGAGGCTTTAAATTATTACTGTGTTTGGAGGCAAAAACACTTCAAATAATTTCAGCTTTGATCCTGTTTTTATTTTCCCTATGACGTATAGACAGAAAGTCTGAAGAAAAAAAAAGGGGAAAGCTTAATAGCTTAAACTGTCATTATACTATGTAAGCACATATTGTATAATAATAGCAACAGTGAAAAAGAGTAATGCTGACAACACCTCTGTTTGGTGACAAACCATCTTGCATGTTCCTTTGGATAAATCCAAGTTAAACTTTCCCTTGATCAATTATTCAACAGATTTCGTGAAAGGCAAAAAGTCTTCATATATTCCTATTCAACTGTAAGGTAAGGTACCTTCATCTTCATAGCTGTCTTTTGGTAACTTGGTCAGAGGCATGGCAATGCATTTTGATTTTGACTGATGTCAACATAAACAATTTAGTCTTTAGATTTTCATTGTTACACCCATCAGACCTCTAAGATACAAAGGATGACATGATAATATTTAGGCTGAAGCATACATCATGAAGGCAATGTTGAGTTATATGAGGAACAATAAATATTTGATCTTCATAAAGACAACAAGTTGACAGGTCAAGAAAAATTGTGAAAAAAGGGAGTCACCTGGCCATTTATACTGTGCTCTAATAAATCCATTCACTGCACTGGAATCCATCACTCTCTTTAAATCATTGACCTGCATCTTAGTACTCAAGTGATGCACATCTTTTATACAACTACAGAATAGTCAATCTTGGTCTAGATATTTTTACCTTGCAACTGAGAAACTATTTTAAATAGTATTAGCTGATTCCTGTGTCATTAAAGTTAATTTTCCTGTGGTAGTGAGGGCATAACTGAAGTTGAAATAAGTTTTGAAGTATTCTTGTGTGGTCAGTATTGAAATGAGTTGTTAAAATTCTATAGGATCCAGCTCTAATTATTATTTTATGTATATTATACCAGTCTATTGGAAATTTTCAGGGATCTTCATAATTATAAATCTAAACCTGAAGTGAAGAATGTATAGGCCCTGCTGCCTAATGATACCTGTTTTCCTAATGTAAGTACAGGTCTTGTACCCATTAATGAAATTTTATTGCAGATCTCAGTGTTTTGTACTGGCATTTCTCATATGTGTTAGATAGGCATTTGGCATATATATGCAAGTGTTGCAAAGTAGGCAGCTGACAGAGCAAAAGCACCAGAAGGCAGCAGTTTGTTTTGATGTGCTGTATCTTAGCCATCTGGGAAATGAGGTACTACTAACAGAAGAAATACAGCTAAGGCTATTTAAAGAATCTCACAGAAACTACTGTAAAAGTATAAACCTGAAAGGCACAGGTATTACTGTTTATTGATTCTTTACAGAAAGATTTACTTACAGTGCTTCTGAATTGAATTTCTGATTAATAAATTCCTTGGTCACATTTGCTGAACATTTTCTTACTTCCTTTTAAAGACTTTGGCTCTCACAGCTTTGGCATTTGGGTCCATAATCATAGATTTTGGTAAAATGAATTTAATATTACATGGACTATATTACATTGTTGTTGTTATGGTACATATGTATATTATGGAATTAGTCTTAATTAGCAATATTGCTGTATGCAGAATCCTGATAGGGTGAGCAGCTCATTCTTATAGGGACAGTAGGGGATGCTCATAAGCAAAAGATAAATCCCAGTGGAGTTACATTGCCGTAGAAAAAAGCAGGAGCCAGAAATATTTTTACCAATTCATTCAGAAACATAACAGACATCTTTTGGTGAAAAAAAAAAGATGAAAAAAGACCAGGAGAATGAAAATACACTTAATGTGTCTGATCTTGTAATAAAGGCTCCTGTTGAAGTCAACACTGTTTTTCATATGGGGTCATCACCTCAGAAAACCACATTAAACTCTTCTAAGATTCAGAGTGGAATAAAATAAGAGGAAAACTAGTCGAAAGACTAAGAACTTAGAAGAAGTGGCAACTGGCTATGGTGCTCTTTAGAAAGGGAATTGTGTACAGAACAAAACAGGCCTGGTAGCTTTTTTTGAGATGTGAAATAACCTGTGAGTCTAAAGAATGGGAAAGGCAGGGCACAAGAAAGTGAATTTCACTAAAAAACCTCCCACACCCTTTTTATTTAATAAGGAGGAGACCTGTTTCTAAACATTTTCTCATGAAAACAAAAAGAAGGAGCTGCAAGGAAGAGAGTCACTATGGCTTCATGAACTAAAACTAGCTCATTCACCATGGGAAAAAACAAGAAAAGTGACAAAGGACAATACCTTCCTAAATAAAGAAAGCAAAGTTAATGTATGTTTGCTTCATCAGTTCAATTATACAAACACAGAATTCAACAGGAATTATATTATTTTTTTCTCATTCTCTGTTTTGCCCAAATAAAAAGCTGACATATGTCTTATTTGCAGGCCTTGTTAATATATGTATCTGCCCTTGTTATAAGACGGGGCTAAATACGCAGATAAGAAAGGTTAATGCACAGATTTCAGCAAGTGAGAGAATTTTCTCTTCCTGCTGTGCAGCTAGCTCAAAGATTTCCTCTAAAAAACTTATTTAGCCTCCAAGGTTGTCGCTGTGGAGTTGCAATTTATTTTTAGTGATTTTAACACATACTTAAATTAAAAATAGCAAGGATTTCATTCAAAAATGCCTAGTGAGGGTTACTTGCAAGTACTATTTTTGCCTTCTCTTACTACTAAGTATTATTTTAGCAAACAGCTGGTGCAAACAGGAGTGAAAATAGATGTGCTTTAATGGCCCGTCTGACTGACTGACTGACTGACTGACTGACTGACTGACTGACTGACTGACTGACTGACTGGTAAGTGCTGTTGAAACGCGCTGTGTTAACTTCATGAGTGAATTGAGCAAATGCAAATTGTCAAGTCAGTTAACATTTCCTGTTCCCACAGCTCTGACTTCCAGCCATGACAAACACTGTCACTGTGTCGCCTGAGCTTTACCTTCACCTTTCCAATGAACGAAGATTACATATGTTATTGCTCAGCTACTATGCTATGTGCCCCTCATATGTGAGAGAAGTGTTGTTGGTTGCACAATAACCCTTGTATCTCTGTGATAGCATGTAAGTCCCATCTTTAATTAAACTCCTAGCTAAAACTGGAAGTTGCTGCACAGTGAAAGAAAGTGTGAAGAACCTGTGAATCCCCTGTTGCATTCAGCACAGGAGTGTCCTGTCACACTGGCAACTCACAGTGCTCTCAGGAAAAGGCCTTGTTTTAGAGCAAGGCTGGACACCAGCTATTTCTTCTTCAGAATTAGCATCACTTGTCCCTGAAGGGAGAGTTTAGGCTCCAGAGTGTTCAAAGTTATTGTACTGTGTTGTCAGTATAGAACTCCTAGAAGAACATGAAACCAGAAGTTCAATCATAAGTATTTGAAAATATATTTGTTTAGAAATATCTGTGTCCTGAAAACATACATGAAAAAGAGTCAAATCAGCATGTACAGAAAATTTTACTGTGCTTTATATACATTAGTATTTGTGTTACTGTTTTATGGCAATCTACTTTAATATTAAAAAGCCGACTTATCCTTTTCCAGAGAGGTAATTTAATTTTATCTAACAGGTTTCCTTTTTGGAGAGAAGCTTTGAAAGATTTCCCTTGATGAAACTAATAATCAACCTAGAGTGAAAGTCAAGACTCATCTTTAAAAAAGACAGCTTGAACAATAAATAGAGAAAATAATAGAATATAGATTTCACAGTTAAAGGATTATCTCTTTAATTAGGAAGACTTAGCACTGTTAGATAATGGTTGGCAAAGAGAAAGTGAGCAAACCACATATTACTCAGAAGTAGCCTATAAATCTGTACAGGCAAGCTGTTTGGCTGATTAATTTCTTCCCCAGCACTTTGTGTAACACTAAATAACACATAGACTTCCTGCAAGCTACAGGCTTTCTTGGAAACTTGTTTTACTACTATTCCATGTTTTTAATTTTGTATTACTTAGCAGATATCCTTTAAAAAATTGACTGTATAACTTGTGCACTCTAGTTAACACCAGAAAGGTGAGGGTAATTAAATTCAATCTTTTTTAGACAATCAGTGTTGGAATACAGTCATGTCACCAAAAACCCTACCTTTTGTGTCTGAGTTTATCTGTAAGTTTGACTCATTTCAGTATAGCTACATTGTGTCATTCATATGACTAAAATGGACAATATCTTATGAAATATGTGACTGAACATACACTTTACAGTGTGTTTTTGAACATTTCAGTAAAAGCAAATTTGCTGTGATCATCTATGTCATCCAAATGCTCAATGAAACTAAACTAGAAAAGTCTAAGAATACTACCACATTTAAATTCATGTTCATTTTGAATTAATAATCTTGGTACATATTCTCTGTGCTTCAGAAATTAATCACATCAAAACATGCAAGAGCTGTTCACAAGGGCAGTGATTCCAGTTACAGGTGACTCGTAGCTCCATTGTGCTCCTTTGTTTTTGCATGTTAATGCTTTTGCCTGTAATAATCTTGTTTAAATAACCTAAATACTGCACGTTTTTGTGGTTTAACAATTACCATTGACACACGGCTAACTCAGTCCTCCTCAGCTACTCTGGCACATTCTCTGTGTTAGACATGCTGCTCTTTGATGGTCACAGCTCAAGTGCAAACTACTCTGACTGAATAAGTGTGTGCTAATGTACAGTTTAGGTGTTGTAGCAGGAGCAATTCTAGACATTTTAAAAAATCTCTGAAACACAATGATTTTTCTTTTCTTGTCATGTACTCTAGAGTCTCCACACGATGATGTCATATCTAGTTTTATTTCTTTGTTAATGTATTTTTTTAAAAAATTAAGTATCTCTCTAACAGGTTTTTAATATGATGTGCATAGATACTGAAGATGTGAAGTGGTGATAAAAAAGGAAACAGTTTCATTTTTGGGGCAACATTGAGATTCCCAAAGCTCCTCTGTATTGTTCTGGTGTAGATAAAAGAGACTTAAAAACTGATAATGTACACCAATCTGTATATGAAGAACTTTATTGCTCTTTATGTGTAATTCTACTCTGCTCTTTTCCACAAGTTCAAATGGTTGATGAAAGGCTGCTTTTTCCAGTCCTGAACAAAAATATAGGTAGCAGACCTACAAGAAAGAGTAAGTTTACTTGGGGTAAAGTGAACAAACTTCATCATTTCTGGTAGACTTACAAAAATCTTTAGAAGAAATTATTCATTATACTTTTTAAAGTGCTATGTTTAATACGTGAGTAAATAGAACCTCTCACCTCCACTCTAAAAAAGCGAAGCCTGAAAAAAACCCGCACTAACCAAATAAAAAATTAGGTCAATGTAATTTTGGGATCAAAGGGCAAAACTGCAAACCTACTTTAATTGCATGATTTTGCATTTGACTGCAATAGCAACAGACAAAAGACACACTGAAGGAAAAGGCACATCTGTTTTGGATGCTGGGTCTGTGTGTATTGTTAGGTAGCCGAGTCATTGTGAAACATGGTATACATTGAACTGTACTGTACATAATTTATTTATTACTAAATTTGGAGATAATAGTAGCTGAACAACCTTGTACCTTAGGTCTCATAAAGGGAGATGTATTTACAGGGGCCACTAAGTTTAAAAGTATAGTACACTCAGTACATAGTGGGTGATGATCACAGAGGGGAAGCATGAAGAGGGTAGGGCATTTATACTCTTTTGGCACCATTAATTTTAATTTGAAACTTGGGTTTGAAAGGCAAATTGAAATGAGCACATAGGACTTTGAAAAAAGTTCCCTTGGAGTCTGAGCCTACCCAGAATAATGATCAGGGCTGAAATGCTGAATATTAAATAACTAGGAAGTTTGAGCTGATACAACCCCCTGTCATTCAGCTGTATCGAGGTCTGCCCCTTTCATTAAGCGCTTGGGAACACCATTGCTTGACATGGCACTTTAGGAGAAGTGGAAGATTCTATGCCATATGAGTGGGAAACTCTGAGGCCAGGAGTGTCACCACTCCTTTTCAGAAGCACTGCATGAGAGCATTTGAGAGCATTAGTGTGTGAATTCAATTACTGGACTTTACAGGGTGTAGCCCCTAAAAATGATAAAGCACTGCCTATGTGTTCCTCCCCAGTTGCTTCCTGCCTTCAATACCTGCTTGCTGCACATTTCTTACAGAATAGGAACAAAGTGTTTGTAGGAACAAGGGAGTAGGACACGAAAAAACAATGTAGAATAGCACCTAGATGTTCAAGAAAATGAAATGGCCAGTTAATAGCTTATGTGGACAGTAAAGATCAAAGAATTTATTCAGCCCTATAATAATCCATGTGGATTTCATGTATCTAGATATTACCAGATGCATTACCTCAACTGCTAACATATGACTCTAAGGTAATTGATATACCAGCACTTTTATAACAAGAACTTAAGACTTCTAGCAATTCATTTTCCTGCCCTGTGAAAGAAGAAAGACGGATCTCGACAGTTTTGACTGATGAGTCAAATAACTGTAATGAATCAAAGTATATTTCTAGCTGCCACATATAATGGGCTAACTATAATGTTACTGAACAAAGCTATTTTGGTAAAATACCAGCAAAAGAAGGAACTGAAGCCACCCTTTTTACCTCTTTGGGCTTATCACCACTGTCCTGGTTTCAGCTAGAGTAGATTAATTTCTTCTCGGTAACTATTACAGTGCTGTGTTTTGGATTCAGAATGAGAATGGTGTTGACAACACACTGGTATTTTGGTTTTTTGCTAAGTGGTGTTTATCTCAAGTCAAGGACTTTTTTTCTTGTCTCATGCTCTGCCGGTGAGGAGGTATGCAAAAAAGCAAACTGGGAGGGAACACAGCTGGGACAGGTGACCCGAACTGACCAAAGGGATATTCCACACCACAGAAAACTATGCCCAGTATATAAACTTGGAGGAGTTACCCAGAAGGGTGGCCAATTTGGTTTTGGGAAGGGGGGGGTCTGGCATTGGTCAGCAGGTGGTGAGCACTTGCATTGTGCATCACTTGTTTTTTACCTTTTGATTATCATTGTTATTTACAATTATTACTGTATTTTACTTTAATTTCAATTACTACACTGTTCTTATCTCAAGGTAAAAATTTTACTTTGATTGTTCTCCTCATTCCACTGGGGAATGCATCCGAGTGTCTTCTAGGAGGCCTTTGGCTTCTCTGTCACACAGGCATTTTTCCTGTGCCAGTCTATGGGTATAGCAGGACAGACAGCTGTTTTCCAGTGCATGGGATCACAGCTTGGGAGAAAGGCTCTAGCTCTGCCTTAGTACGGTGAAAAGCCACTACACAGATGACTGGTTACTGTTGCTGTTTGTTACTGTGGATTGTACTTCAGCTCTGAATTTCTCTTTGCACTTAATGTGCAGAATTTTTTTTTTAATTTTCAAAAGACTAGATCAAAATAACTGATGATCCTAGCCTTTTTTCATTTAGCATGTCTGTTTACAATCTTATTTATTTTCTGAGAAAATGTGTGTACGCACATCAGATGGTTTATTGAAACACAAAGCTTTTCTCAGTTCACATCTTGCATAGGTTTAATACACTCTCCAACAATAAAGTAAATGTTGATTATTGCCCTGCACAATTGCAACAGCCTCATTAGTTTCACTATGTAGCTTACAGTAGTTTCATGCCAGATTAAAAGTATAGGTCAAAGGACTAATGTGAGTTCAGCCTGTAGAAATTTGATGCTCACCTGGATCCAGCAATTTATAAACATACAAAGCCACTTCATACACTATCCAAAAGCAAAAATTCACAATGGGTATAATTAGGAGTGTTCTGTCTTAGCAAATAGGCTATGGCTGATACGTACATTATTATGAAAATGAGAAAGTTGCATTTTATTATTTGCATGCTATTTAAATATTGAATGCTTACCTAGAGTTACCGTGGTCATGGAAAATGTTAAATAATTGAAACAACTGATACTTTTAAAAGTATTACTTACTGGACAATGAGCCTGTTTTGAAGGATACTGAAAACAAGGGGTTCTTATCATTATGTGGAATATATTATTGGCCATGTTCAGTGTCTAGTTTTGGGTAGGATAGTACAAACAGGCACTCTCACTGTGGTCATATTTTGATGAAATAAGATGGGTCCTTCCTATACCTAGAACATGTTAATTACAGCATCAGGTGCTGATGAGTCTCCCTTTGGAGAGCAAAGAGGGTGATGAGGAATGGAGAGGCTCTTGTCTGAGCAGGTTGAAAGATCTTGGCCTATTTAGCCTAGTGAAGGCTTTCAGAGCACATTATTCTTTACAGGTAAAAAAAATATAAAACAAGTAGGTGGCCACTTGTGATTCCTGTTGAGGTCTCCTTTCACAAGAGTCGTGCCATGGGGAGGTGGAGGGAGAAGGCATGAGCAGAAGTGATAAGCCCCATCTACTCTCTCCTTTGCATGAGAGCATTCCCTGCATGTCAGCACCTCAACTTCTTCCTGGTTTGTAAACCTGGTACATGGAATTAGGGAGATGAGAAGCAGCTTGCTGGAGAGAGGAGCTACTGGAAAGCTGAAGTTCCCAGAGTGTTCTCTGATAAATGATCACCTGGGTAAACACCAAGGAGGCAGGACATCTGCTCATGAAAAAGAAAGATATTATCTGGATGAGAACTGACAAGAAATAGAATAAGGTTGCTAGGAAGCTAAGAAATAAGTTTTCTGAGCACTTTGCAGCTAATACAGTTTTATGTTGAACTGGTTTAAGGAGGGTACTCAAAGAAGTTATGAAAACGATTATAAGGCTTGACTGCAGGGAATTGGTTTCAATTGCTCCAGTGTTCTTTCCAAGATTTCAGCCTGTTTCTAAATACATTTTCTTTTGATAATTGAAGACTTTCAGTTTTCAAAATTATACATTAATTAATGTAACTGCACAAGCTATTTTTGCATAGATGTTTAGAGATTTCTCCTCAGATTTATAAGCCTTTGTCTTTATCTTATTTTCTCTGACTGAGTCTCTTTTCCTCTCTCATTTCTATCAAGAGTTTTCTCTAGCATGCAAATACCTACCATCAAAAGGCTTAAAAGAAGCTGTTTTCCCAGTGACTGCCTACTACTGGAAAACTCTTTACAGAGGTGAAAGGCTTAAGGACATTCAAATTATTAAATAATTGAAGTGAACTAATTTTATTTTATCAATACTTTTAATACAATGGCATTTTTTTCCTGTTTGCAGACAATAACAGGTTTTCAAGAGATTCACAAAACCTCTGTATGGTTGAATGTCTCAGAATGCACTCCCTTCCTATGATTTTGATGCCTTTAAAAGAAATGATTTTTTTATCATTTGAAATCCACATATAAATAATCTGCTTCACCAAACAACTAAAACGGGAGAACGTAAAGGAGTAATTTAGATTTTAATTTGGTCAGATATATGCAGACAATACATCTGCCTTACCATCAAAGAGCATTAATAGAAACAAAGGCAAATTTGCATCAACCTCATGATGAATAAATTGTAAGCAATAGTTGCAAAGTATTTAATTAGAAGGTTCATAATAAAAGGTTTTAATGGACACTACATTTCTGAAACCTTGTGAAATAGAAAGTACTTACCAGAGGTAATAACTAGTTTAATTTCCTTCCATAAGTATAGCAGCCATTCTTTGCAAATTATTGTGCTTAGGAGCTGTGAAGTGAGACCATTGAGAGGAAGCCTCTCTTCAGTTTGGAAAGCACGTATATGAAAATCTAATTCTGTCCCAGTGTGACCCCAAATCACTGAGATTAACAAGGATTCCTCATTGACTTCGGTTGCATTGGTGCTCTCCGATAATATATGTACTGTTTAAATATATTAAAGGTATAGCACAATCTTAAAAAGTGGTGATAATGCTCATCACCATCACTGTAAAATAGTAAAGTACTGAAATAAAGCAGTATAAGAGTCCATAAAAAAATCTAAGCATCCAACATTTCAATAATGTTATCATATTCATACACATAATCAGTCCTCTTCTACAGCAATGCAGGACGTGTTTCCACAAGGTAGTAAGACAGAAACATATAATTTTCCTTTGCTGAAGGGTATGATTCCATAGGTGTTAATTTTAATGGAGTTACACAATTTTTCTTGAGGCTATTATTCATAGAATCATAGAATCATTAAGGCTGGAAAAGACTTCTAACATGATCAAGTCCAACCATTATTCCAACACTGCAAAGTCCATCATTAAACCATGCCTTAAGTGTGTCCTAAGTGCCACATCTGCATGTTATCTGAAAATATCCAGGGATTGTTACTCTACCACTTGCCTCAGCAGCCAGTTCCAATGCTTGACCATCCTTTCAGTGAAGAAATTTTCCTTCATGTCTAACCTAAACCTTCCCTGGCACAGCTTGAGGCCATTTCCTCTCATCCTGTCACTTGTTACCTGGGAGAAGAGGCCGACCCCCACCTGGCTACAACCTCCTTTCAAAAGGTTTCCCCTAAACCTCCTTTTCTCCAGGATAAACAACCCCAGCTCCCTCAGCCACTCCTCATCAGACTTGTGCTCCAACCCCTCCACCAGCTTCATTGCCCTTCTCTGGATGTGCTCCAGCACCTCAATGTCCTTCTTGTAGTGAGGGGCCCAAAACTGAACACAGGATTTGAGGTGTGGCCTCACCAGAGCTGAAAACAGGATGATCACTGCTCTGGTGCTGCTAGCCAGGCTATTTCTGATATAGAGCACCCATAGGGCATTAATATTATTAAAAAAAAGTAAATTAAAACTGAAATGCATTGTTAAAGGCCCCTTTCTAAGAAATCTAGAAGTATTAAGATAGTTATAGTGTAATGAGAAGGGCAAATAACACCTGGGAACAGATATGTGAGGTTTTGCTCTGGTGAAGAGAGTTAAGCAAAAAAGAATTTGGACTTTTCTAAATATCTCTAAATATGATATCGTAATGAGAAAAAGGTGTGATTCATGTATTTGTATACAAAATTTCCTTTCTCAAGTGTTAGATAACTAGTTTAATTGCCTCAGTATCTAGACCACATGAAATGTCAGAGTAGTGGATTTAACAGCTTTGATGATTTGCTTCTATGTTCCAGGAAAATAATTGTAATTGAAAGGATACAAGCACATTCACTGCAGACAAAAAATGCCGATTTCAGGCAATATGAGAGAATCAAAAAATCTGTCAGGTGCTGAAAGAATGGGGCAGTCCTTAATAGGAGGGGAAAGACTGAAGGAAGAAACCCTGGAGGTTCATTTGGGCTAAGTCATGCTGCTTCCACTCAGCCATGTGCTTAAAATGCCCACCACATCTCTTCTGTTTCATTCTGCCCTTGGGACCTTCTTTTTCTGGGCAAGGGTACAAGGTACAGATATCAATTTCTGTGACTGCAGGTTAGAATTGCCTAGATCAGGATTTCTCTCATTTTTAATAATGCCCAAAGAAACAGAAACCCTGAGATACCATGGTAAGGAATTCAGTATAAGGACATAGATAAGAAAAAGCTTCAGGAAATAATGTGGAGATGAACTAAAAATAGCCCACAGACCTCTAAACATCCTTCACTCATCACACTTTTCCATATCTCATTCAGCTGAGTGCTAGAATATTTCTTACGCTGTAAATGATTTGAGAAGCTGAGCTGGTAAATTTGTTGTTGATAAGCAGCTTGAATATTCAGAAGCAAGAGGCCACAGAGAACTGAAAGTTCACGTTCAACAGAACAGACTAGTTGGGATGCAGCAGAAGGGCTGGCGCTAGCAAGAGCTATCTTCACAAGGAATTTCTAATTCCTATACTGCTATTAATGAACTGTTCACCAGTCCTGAGAACAGAATATTCCATTCCATCCCATCAGTGTATTAAAAAATTATGCAAATGAGATATGGAGACCTAATTAGAGTGCAGGAATTGCATGGTTCAAGGAAAAGTTCAGTTATGTATCAGTAATTACACAACAGCCCTTTTTCCTAACAGGCTAAACCAACTCCATTTCATCATAATAAGTATTATAATTAAAACAGCTTTTCAAACTAATAGTACATGAAAAATATAATAAAAAATGCAAATTCCAAACATCTACAGGGTTTGTTTAAAGACCTGGGAAGCATGCAAAATAGGAAGAGAATTATTTTGATGCAGATAGTATAATAAGCTATTATTTTCGGGAACAGAATGTTAATGGCAAGTCCAAAATATATAATATCAAGGAAGATCCATATTTGCAAATTTCTGCAAGACTAGACGCTGAAGTTATCCCACATTTTCTTTCTTTTCCTCTTTTTTTTGTTTTCTCTTTCAAAGCTGTCACTGTTAACGAGTACACTAATACTGATAAGCTAAAAGGTGTTATGTTGAACTGATTTTTTTTTCAGAGAGGAGAATGCCCTTTGACAAAAGAAATATTGATGGAAAAAAATTACTAAGAAAAATGCATATAAATGTCCTTTCCTTCATGTTGGTACCTGCTGCAGAACAAAACTGAGAAAGTGGTTTAAAGTCCAAGATATATACATGTTTTCAGACTTTTGGGAGAAAATTTTTTGGTTTTGTTTATTTGGTTGTTTTATTTTCAATAAAACTTGTTCCAGCTTCCTTGGAGATTTTGCTGCAAATCTAACAAGTTTAGGTTGTCTGTATAACACAAAGAGAAAACCTTTAGGAAAACCATGTCATTAGGGTCCAAGATAAAGCATAGTGCTAATAACACCAAGGTTGTGGTTTCAATCCCTGTATGGGCAATTCACAGAAGAGCTGGATTCAATGGTCTTTTTGGGTCCCTTCTAACTCAGAATATTCTGTGGTTCTGTAAATAATGTGCCCAATACATCATCTTCTTGATACTTTATGACCTCTGAGATGTCTTTGTGCTGAGCAATTACTGAAATTATAATTCTGCAATTATTCCTATGTCTAGGATTATGCATATGGTTTAAAAAGGGAAAATGGCCTATTTTCTTCCCCTAACACAAATTTAGTTGTGTTAATATTGAAGAGATGTACAATTGAATTATATTTGCTATGAGGAGATGAAAGAAACTTGTAACCCAAACTACTTATGGACCATAACTGATGAGGCCAAATAATTCTATACCTAATTTAGCTTTTTTTTTTTCTCTAAACTGTTTATCATGGGAACTGAATGTTATATATTACAATCCTTTCCATTTTATTCCTCTTTTAAACAAATTTGTACTTTGAACTTCCAAGAAACTGCTAGCTTTGTAATGAGACACATCCATCTGCTGTAGTTGTGTGCCATCACATCTTTACAGTACGTAAATAAGAAAATGTAATCCATTTATTCTTATAAAATTAGTGCTTTTTAGATACTGTATGATGATAATTTCTCCTCCTGAAATGACAGAGAACTGGAGGATTAGGATAGCAGATGACAGCATTTATTTCCGTAATTTACTGGTGCCATGAGTAATGTTTGAGACCATGCCATTTCCCTAACACTTCTGACATAAAAAGTCATTTTTGCTGCAAGAGTGTTATAAAATTTGGCATAATGGAGTTTGTTTTTTTCCAAGAACTATTAACTCCCCAGCTACCAGATTTGGAAGAAGGAGAAAAGAAGACTCTAGCACACATTTTGCACAGAGCTTATTTATACCTCAGCTAGCAAAATATAGCTGCAAAGTACCATTTGGAATATTTTCAAAGAAAATATTTGACAATAAATATAGTTAATTTAAATGGAAAATGAAAATACATGCAAATGTTTCTAAGAAATCTGTATTTCTGCATACACTAAAGTACCAATGCCCATTTAAAGAAGTGTTCATCCAGGCCTCTTCCTGAAATTCAACAGAAATGTATGACTGGCTTTGAAGAATTTAATCTATGCTTTTGTTAGAGATCTCTGTACTTTTTATCTGTATATGTGAAAATGTCAGGTGCAAGTAACTTAGACTGCTTTCTAAAAGTAAAGGATATATGGAATGATTTTAGAGGACGTTATACTTTTCCAGAAAAAAAGTGGTCTATGTCATGTGATGTCATGGTTCTGTTTCTCAGATAGTGATTCTTGGTCACTACTCATGAACTTTTAATCCAATTTAGCCTATTCACATTAATGGAATTTTCTGTTGTTTGACTGCATCAACTCCTTGAAATTCATTGTTGTTTGCATATTTTTCAGGATATTTATGTAAATAAAGGGCCAAAGATCTTTTTAGACTAAGCATCTGAAGATCCAGGAGCTGTCACCTAATGCATATGATAGGTCATCTATAGACATGGTTTCTGTTCCTGAAATAATGGAAAACCATTGTTCTCTGGACTCAGATTAATTTTGTCTCTATTTAGATCCTCCATGAAACATGATCTGTAGGGTAAATTTCTCAAACAACTTGTTTCTCCATGTCTAATCTTTTCTGGTCATACATGAAATTAGGATAGCATGATTTTCCTTCTCCTACCCTCCAGCTATTTTTCTGTATCAGGTCAAGGGGACAGTTTCACATTGCAAATCTTGTAGTAATTCCTATACACATTTGTGCTTCACACCTTCATCTCCAGCTCTTACAAACCTACTTTGGTTAAAATAATCTTCAAATTTTCTTTTATGAGAGGAGCATTTTCAGACACCTTCTCAACTCAAGTGTTTTCATTCTCAACTCAAAATATTTCTTTGCTGGTATGTTGTCATCTTTGGATTTTACCTTTTCATTTAATTTTCCTGTATAACTCTTATCAAGAAGTCTGAAATCTCACACATTACCTACAATATTTAATCTTTCCTTATTTTTATCCTTAGTTCTGTCATTTCTCAATTTCTCCTTCCCACTTTCTAACATTTTATCTTTAGCAGATGAATGTTAGAGATGAAAATTTCTTAATTAAAAAGAAAGAAAAGTCCCATTCTAAAGTGCATCATTCTACTTTTAAGGTTCTTACATGATTATTTGATTGTATCACATACATTTGCTGTTTTTTTATCTTGTTTCTTCACTCATGGTCATCAGTCTTCTCATACACAAACGGCATTGCCAATATATTTCTCAGATGTACCTTTCTAAATGGAAAGTGATTTTTGTCCTTTGGTATCAAAGCACACTTCACTATTCTCTTCAATTATTTACTCTTACAACTTATCTAGACCCGTAGTCTGTGTGAGACATGCGCAGAAAATAAAGGTAAATCACAGTTCATTATAGCCCTACTGAAAAGGTACCTGTCAAATACAGCAGAGACTTTTCCTAGTCTGTTCAACCATAGGAATACATTACAAAATGGTGAATAGAGCAAAGGGAAAAAATTGAGTAGGAAGTTACTATTTCCTTTGTATTCTTCGGAATTGATGTTTGCAGTGATTTTCTTCAAATTTTTCAGTGAGACTGTAACCTAAAGCATGGCATGAGGAAGGCATAATGCACATCTATTTTGGACTATTTTGTTTTCGTGCTTTTTACGTGGTGATGTGCAGCTCTTTAGTAGGCAGCTTAGTCATATGAATGGTGTTCCAAAAATCTTTTCAGAAAAAAATCTTTTAAAACTCTATGGCTGTCCTCTGGAGATAAATAGGAGGGTTTCCAACATCACTCCAGTTTGGAAACCATCTAACAGTCCCCAAATGATTACATGCCATTGTCACAACTGCACATTTAGCCTCACAGCTCCTGGAAAGGGGATGGAGTGCCTCATTCTGTAGGCCACCTCTATCCACATGGATGACAAGGCCTTCAGGAGCAGTCAGTATGGATTCACTAAAGGTCAATCATGCTTAACCAACCTGTTTGCCTTCTATGATGTAACAGCTACCTGGATGGAGGATGGGAGAGCAGTGGATATTGTCTGCCTTGATTTCCTTGAGTCTTTCAACCCTGTCTCTCACTACGTCTTCATAGGCAAACTCAGGAGTTGTGGATAATGAAGTGCATTGAGAACTGGCTGAATGGGAGTCCCCAGAAGGTCATTATCGATGGCACAGGGTCTAGTTGCAGGCCTGTCCCAAGTGATGTCCCCAAAGTTCAATACTGGGCTCAGTATGGATTAACTTATTCATCAATGACTTGGATGAAGGGGCAGATGCCTCCCCAGCAAGCTCCCACAAGCTGTCCATGAGTCAGCAGTGCCCTTGTAGCTAAGAAGGCCAATGGTATCCTGGGGTGCATTAGGAAGAGCCAGCAGGTTGAGGAAGGTGATCCTACCTCTCTACTTTACCCTAGTATGGCACATCTGGAGTGCTGTGTCCAGTTCTGGACTCCTCAGTGCATGGAGCTCCTGGAGCGGGTCCAGTGGAAGACAACAAAGGTGATGAGGGTACTTGATCATCTGTTTTACAAGGAAAGGCTGAGGGACCTGGGCCTGTTCAACCTCAAGAAGAGACAACTGAGAGGGGACCTCATCACTGTTTGAAGGAAGGGTGTCAAGAGGATAGAGCCAGGCTCTTCTTGGTGGGGCTTAGCAATAGGACAAGAATGGGCAATGGGCAAAAACTGATGCAAGCAAGTTCCACCTGACTATGAGGAAGAACTTTACTGTTTGGGTGACCAAGCACTGGAACAAGTTGCCCAGAGCAATGTGGATTCTCCCTCACTGGAGATATTCAAGAACTGTCTGGGCAAAATCCTGTGCCATGGGCTCTAGCATGACCCTGCTAGAGGAGGAAGGTTGGACCGGATGACCTGCTGTGGTCCCTTCCCTTACATATTCTGTAATTTTGTGATTCTATTTGTGTACATATGTGTGTTTTCAGTGGGACAGAGTGAGAAAGCATATGTGTATATGGATACGGGAGAAGTGATAAAGCAAGTAACAAACTTTTATTTCTTTAATATTGCCTAATTCTTCTAGGGCTTTTTTCTGCTCTGGAAAGTGCTGGCAACCACTCAGCTTAATGTCAAATTTCCGCTTCTGTCCCACTCTTGTCGGTCACTGAGATGAAAAGAATTCTGTGGAAAGCAAAACAGAATAAATCTGTGCAGGATATTTTAGCATGCTGAGCAGCTGCTACTTAAAATACAGATCAGAACTTGTTCCTTTGGGAGAGTAGCCAGTGACGGATTTCCAGAAGCACAAGCAATATGTTTACTAATCTCTCCTGGCTAGCAGCAGTATGTTTAGTTTCCATAAGCCTGGAGGCCAGTAGTCCTGTGAGAACCTACAGTTGCAGAAATTCAAGCATAATAATTTTGACTTCAAATGACACAGTAATTCCTCAGCTTTTATACAGTTCCAGCTGCACACTTCAGCTCTACAAGTAATACAAAAGAAGTGACATCATCAGTACCTACATAATATTTTTAGCTTGTGCTAGAATCTAATACTGTTAAGGGGCTAAAATAAGAAGCGAAGTTCTAAATTCTTCAGAGTTGCAGTCATGAAGCAATTACATCTGCAGCGTCCCATTAACTTATGCTGTATTTCCATGAAATTTCAGAGGGCACTTTTTTTAACATCTACTGACTATAAAGAGTACAAGCACCAGGAAAAAACTTAAAATGCATTGAAGACAGAATTTTTCATCCCCTTTTGTCTTTTTATGGTAGTTTTTTTTTCCCACAAGTATCATTTGACTATGATTCTATGAATATAACAGCTTATGTATTGAACGACTTATCTGCATAAAAGAAAATGTCATTTTTAGCTGTAAATTTTGTTTACTGTTTGAGCATTTTCATGTGTGTTCAAAGTACAACATGTGACATCCTGCATTACCTGGAGTTTATCTTTCAAGGCTGTCACGACTCTGATGAGAACTAATGTTAACTCAATTCAAAGGAGAAATAAAGTTTTAATGCAGAAATTAGCTAGATTCTGGAACCAGACTATGTACAGACCAGTTCAATTAAACTTTGTGAAAGACGGTAAGTTTCATTTATAAAGGTGTCAAGAATGACAGAAATGACTAAGAGCTGAAACGCTAAGCAGGATTATGCTTTTCAAGTCAATATATATAACTGGTTGTACTATTATGCATGTGGGTTGAACTGCTGAATTGTATTGCATTATGTATGTCATTATGTATTATATTATGTACTGTTCTGTCAGAAAAGGATCTGCAGTTTTTCCCTTAATTATGTATGCACCTGAATAAATAAAAATGAGCAAATAATTACATGTTATCCATGTTCCTTTATTAGCATGTGTCTTTCAGCAGTTCAAGGAGCTTAATCAGTCATGATTTGCTTGCACTTAAGTGGCCTTCTTCAGCAGCGCTTGTGTGGCTGATTGAACACTTCTTTTAACGTTTTTAAAATGCTGGTTTGCTCTGGGAGATAGCAACTGGATCTTCATTTTAAGGGAGAAGTTGACTTTGTATAATCTGCAGGCTTGACAATGAATCTAATTTCATGGATGTTTATTTATTACATACATATTTGTATTAAGTTCTGATAAGTGAATTTAACCTATACTAAAGATACTAGCCTGTGAGTCCTGGATTGCAAAACCTCATATACACACCAGGGCCAGCAGCAGTTCATGTACCTCTTGTTATGATCCGATTATAATAGATGTCTCTCCTTGAATTAAGGTGCAAATGAGACCATATGCGAAATCAATAGTACAGATTTTATTTAACAGTAAATGCGAGGTAGAGAGATAGGAAGAAATAAGAATGGGGGTTTGAGAGGGAGAAAGAGAGAGAGTGAGAGAGAGAGGTTAAGCAAAAGGTGTCACCACCATGTGGATTCCTGCAGTGTCCTTCTGGTCCTTCTTCACCCTGGACTTTGCTGTGGTGGGAGTCCCTGAGTTGTTCCTCTGGAGGTACCACTTTTATACAGGCCAGGTCCTGGATATTCACAGGGTGGTCACTGATGTTCCCACAACTTGGGCTGACATGGGTATAAGCAGTGGTTTGCTTTCCCAAAGTCTTCAGAGTTCAGTTTTTCTGGTGTGCTAATTCCAAAGCTTTACCTGTGTTAGGCCTGGAATTAAATCCTTCCTGCTGTGCTGTCTGTGCTTATCTCAAGTTCTGTTGTGGTGGCTTATCATATGGGGATGGTGTTTCGAGACATGCAACTGCATTCTTTAAGTCCTCACAACTTTATCCCATATTTTAGTGCAGATTTGCAAAAGTAACTGTTAAGATTTATAATTGAAGTGCTTCATGCAAAGATGTACACAAGAGAAGCCTCGGCCACTGTGTAGAAGTTTGTAATTGATCCTACAAAGAGCAAAACTGTGCTATATAGTTGTGTGCCATCTGCTGCATCTCATCTATCTACTAACACCAAACATAAATACAAAATGCAGCTTTATGCAATGCTCTATAACATGGTGGCTTGAGGCAGTGCTTGGACTTTCTGCTGGAACTACAGTAGAGATGACATTAAAGGTAAAATTCTGGTGCTTGAAACTGTATGATGAACTGAGCAAAAAGCACAAGCTATGACCATGCCAAAATTATTGCTATTATTATTATCAACTCCATGACTAGCTATAATGTTTCCATGGAATGACTTAAAATAGAAGGTGGAGTGAGAATGTGAATAAGAAACATTATTTTCTTCCATTCCTCTGTAAGTGTGTGCATGGAAAGATAGTATGATTTACTAAAATACCTTATGGCAAAGCTAGGAGAAATGTCTCTATTTTGAGGAAAGCATTTTAATAATAAGACTAGATTTTCACTCTGACCCTAGAGAGAAAATTCTCAATACTGCTTTGCTGATGCCCTAAATATTTCAGTCTCCCTGAACATTACATTTTTGGAACATACTCCAAAAAATATATTTTTAAAAATATGGGTTTTCTAAGGGTGATAAACACTTACATAATCTAGCATACAGCTAGAAGAGCATTCCAAAATAAGAAATGGAACACATGAAGCAATGGAGCTATACAAACCAGCAGGAACCAAGCAATGAGTTCTGCTTCCTGATTATGAAAGCTGTCTTAGTGGCGAGTCATCACTGAAGAGTACCTACAAACTGCACCATGGCAATCAGATTAATGATGATTCTCCCAGCTACATTTAGTCATGAAGGAATGGGATTCTTCCCTGATCTGTGGCTTGTGTAGTATAGTAATTTCAAACCCACTGAATGCAAATGTAGAGTCTGGTAATACTCGAATAAGATAGGTAAGTGGCTGAGTATAGGTGTGAAGGACTACCCATGCTGAAAGGAAGGATAATGAAACTCATATCCACAGTATCGCTGAGCCAAGGGGAAAGCACAGCTCAGCATGCAGAAGAGGCTTGTGTAGGTCCTGGGCACATCTGTACAGAGGAACTCCTGTAACACAAACCAGCTCACAAACTGTCCTTCCCTGTGCCAGCTGTCTCTGCACGTAAGCAAATGTCAGAGGAAATGGAGATCATCAGGGTGCAAGGGAAATTGAAATTGCATGTCATATTCTGGTTTCTGTGGGACTGGTTTTTAACCAAGAACCAGTTTCAACCAAATGTACAGAGATCTAGGACATAAAGGCTTTCTACAAGCATTCTGAAAACCAGACACTGACTAGAAGACATAAATGGGAGAACTGAAAATCCCCAACAGAAAGGCTGCAATGTGAGTGCTCATTCAGGTCATCCCAAAAAATTTCTGCTGCTCTTCAGCCAGACAAGCAAAACCTCACGGGCTGGTCAGCAGGCTTGTGTGCTGGCATCACCGCTCGCTGCGCTGCAAGGCTGGGCACACTCAGGGAAGAGAACTGCTGCTGCAGTAGTTAGAGGGTGTGTGTAAGAGGGAACAACAAACAGGGAAGAAGAGTGATGTGAAGTTACTGAGGATGCAGATTGCAGAACTCCTGTGCAGCATAGGTTGTAGGACAGAAATCCATAAGAAAACAAGCTTCATTAATCCCCTGTTCACAATACAAGGTATTTTCTGTTTGACCAAACAGCTCTCCAATCAATAAACATTTCATTCTATTATGAACTGTACACAGAGGACTCATTTGGGTAAAGCTTACTCAGAAGCTGATTTCTAGAGGTAAAGGTTGACTGTATGCATTTAAGCATTATTTCCTTTTATTTTCTCTGCTGATAAGTATTTTTCTGAATTATATTTAGGAAAAATATTTAAAACCAAAGCCACAGTCTTCATGATATCTCAGATGTACCATAAACTATTATTTGGAACTGTAAACATGCCATTTTTAACATCCATGTATTTTACATATTTTCAATATTAATGTGAAAACCAACTTGCAGCTAGTCAGAAATTTGAAAAGTCACAAGTGACCTTTACAGATTGGTGAGGGTGTACTTCAGAAGAGAAGACACTTCCTTGAGCAAAATTAGTGATAGCTTCCTAAGTTACTCTTTTCACTGGTGTATTTTACTTTAACAGTTCTGATTTTGATAAATACTCAGTCTGACTTTACTTGAGGGCAAATAAGAATTTTTCCTTACTTACAAAAATGAGACTCTCTAGTCTGCAGGCCCTTAGGGGTGGAGAACTTCTCTGATTCCAGGCAGAGCTTTATTACAGAAATCTCCAAAGTGAAGGGAAAGTAGACCACACAGTATATAATCACAGCTTGTGAGTTTTCTCAGTGGGTTATTAAGATTCAAATTATTAGATTAGTGACTGGGTAGAGGAACAATTGTTTGTTCAACTGTGCATAAATAGCTTTGAAGGTGTGAACACGTCTTGCTGTTGAATCAAACATTTTGCATAAAAATATCATTAGAAAGACACCCTGGTGCGGTTTTATGGGATAATAATTTCAGTAATAGAAATGTGAACTCTGTTATATACATTATAAAAGCTTGTTACCCTGTAGAGTCCCCAGAAAGTCAGACTGCCACAACTCCCTTTTATACTGTTGCCCTTTTATTGATGGAAAAAATCTGTAGCTAGAGGTAAGTGCTAAATCATCCTGTTAGCTTTGCCCCATTATCTTGTACACTTCATGTTGGAACTGAAAATATCTTGAAATATAAATTTATACAGTTGTATTAAAAACCTCCAAACTCAATGTGCTTCTTCAAGGATGAACTAACTGTTCATATGTATTTTATATTTAATAGTCTGCAAAATATACTAAAAAGCCAGAAATGAGGTGTAGACGGTTTATAGTTCCTGTATTTGAAATGAAAGTTATCAGAATGACTGAAAAAAAGTTTTGTTAAATGCACTGCATTTTACAAGCTAATATTTTACAAGCTAATATTTTACAAGCTGTATTGATCAAAACCATTCTGGCAGCAGAAATGAAACAAAAGAGTAATAGCCAAGCTCAAGCTTCATGCAACCAAATAATAGCATGGAGTAGTAAATGGAAAACAAGACAAAAAGGACCAGAGAGATCACATAAAATCTGGTATTGCAGAATATTAAATTTGCTGCAGATAATCAGTGGCATATGAACAAAATTAAAATAGACAGTCTGAAGCTGCAAGCTGGGAAACATAAATTTTTATCTCACTAATGTTTCCCTAATAGATAGTTCCGATGCATGATGGGGATTTATTTTTAAATAATGTTATTTCACTGCTAACTGACCTTACCATCCAGTTCAATTTGCATAAGGAATTGAGATGCTTAGAAGGTATGATTTTTTTAAAAAAGAGAATTTTTGCAAAGTCACTCTGAAAGCTAGAATGAGAGCAAGACATGTTTTGTTTTGACTTCAAGAAGTATTATGATAAACAAAATTCTTAAAATAGAAACACAGAAAACCAATTCTATTTAAATGTAATTCTGAGACCATATTACATCCCCAAGGTTGGAGTGAGCTGCATTTCCTCTGAATCTTGTGCTCCTTTGAAGCTTTAGAGGCTTTAATAGGGCTTTGAAAAAATGCAGGCATCTGCCCACACTGAGCTTATTTAAAGTCAGAGGCCTAACAGTAGATTAACTATATTGGTCCATAAATAATGCACCTGTCAATTGCACAAAATAGACTGTCATTTGCACGAACCCCCCAGAGTTTCTCAGAGTAAGTGTTGTGGGGCAATGTGCTAATAATGCCAAAGCTTTGGGCAGTAGTAAGGATAGACCCTGACCCTGCTCAGGTGTAGGTAGTAATTACATTGCAGGTAATTAATGATGTAGCTATTACTTCCTGTTTGCTTTACAGTAGCTCTTGTTTCCTGCAGATGCAGTGCAGGATCTTCTTGTCTTAAAAAAACCATGTTTATAAGACTATGGCATGTCATCACAGCGTGTGATTGAACAAACTGTTAATTCTGGTTTGTCCTGGTTATTGTGGTTAATACTTGATAACATAAAAACCCCACCCACAGATCTGAGATCATATCAGATACGAAGTCAGTCTGTATAGCCTTATGGTGTTTATATTAGAAAATTGACCAGTATGAGGCAACAGTCACTGTACCAGTATGAAATTGTCTACATTGCTGAGTTATTACTACAATTTGTACAATTTATTTTTTTTTAAAGTTTTGGCATGAGCAAACTAGCTGTCTCCTAAAGACTTCCTGGGTACACTTTGGGAATCATCACAGTCCAATGACTATTCCCAGTAGTAATTCTGGATTTTGTCAGTGTGTTCTGCATAGAAAGTTTGTTTAACAATACGGGTACCAGCCTTTCTAGGTTCACTAGCTGCAGTACTGGAGAAAGGTCAGAAGCATATTTAATTTATTATCATTGAAATTGCTTCACAGACTGGTAGTACATCACAGCTGCAACTTAGCAATCAGTAGCTCTGGGTCTGGGGAAAGAAGCTTCTAAGAAAGTTTTTGAGTTGCAAATGACTGTGTGAACAGATACTATTCTTCCAGGCCACGTTTAAACCAAATATTCAGAAATGGCATAATTTTGGCTTTTCCCTTTGCGTTGCAACAGCCTAAAAGATCTCCCTATAGTCTGTAAGAGCTGAGATGTATGTGGGCAGCTGCTTTGAGTCTCCTTGCTTTTGTTAGTTAACCTGTTTGGAGATAGCTTTTAGCTCCTTGATTTCATCTTAGAGCCTCAAATGTCAATTCGCACAGCATAAAGCACAAACTTACCATAGCAATTTACTTGTCTTCCACTATGGCCTGTTTATATCAGAATTCTTGTTCTGTGGACAAAATGCTCAGATAATGACTGTATGGAAATTCTAAGTAGACATTTTTGAATTTTGGGTTGTGGTAGACCCTAGGTAGAAGGACATGAAATTGTAAAAAACATAGATATGTATAAAATATGGTGACAGCAATCCTAAAGGATGGAGAGAGTGAGATTTCTCACCTTGAGAAAAATGTGATAATGGCCTCCAGTGGGGCTTCAGTAAAGGGAAGGCTCAAACATCTTCAGGACTCCTCTGATTCTCTCCTGTCACCTTGCTGCCAGCATGTGTCTTCTGGGAGAGAGATCAAACTTCCTTCTGACATGGACTCTGGCCTGGGGGGCTGAGGGAGAGCCATACTGGGAGACCACAGCAAGGCTGGGGAAAGTATGACCCAAGTATTCCCTAGCAAATCCATGCTCGAGCTGTCATTCTTGTCTCCTAATTACATATAGAAGTTCTGCTTCTGTCTTTCCTTTTTTTGGCGATTATGGAGTATACTTATTTTAGGAGATGATCAGGAAATTCTCAATATTCAATGGAAAAAAAAAGACAGAAGATGAGACACTGTGTCTGAGGGAATTTTTAGATCAGATGCATATCCCTTTTTATATGACTCTTGTATCTCACTACGAAATTGCTATAAAATAAGGCAATGGCTTCTTTCCCCATTAAACAAGAACAAATAGGAAAATATTTTCACAAGAGTGACCTACTGATTACCAATCTGAAATGTAGGTTCCAAGTCTATTTTCTAGATTTATTATTTTCTGCCAAAATTGGTTTGGACAAAGCCCATAGTAATTACCTTATACGTGGTTAGCAATTTTCCATCTCATTACACAACCCTTGTATCTTATTACCCATTTAAATGAATACCTGTTAAGTGATCAGACCTGTAAAATGCAAACAATTTTTCGATCCATCAAGCCAAAACAAATAGAGGACTTCAATAAAGTCTTTACAACAGAATACCACAATATAAGATACAATAAAAATGGGATTTATCAGTGTAATGCATAAGCTGAATGAATAGAAAACTTTATAACAGAATCAAAATTACTTTTTGGGATGTCACATGACTATACTATAACACTAATCTTTCAAAATCCCAAGGAGCTCTGAGGAGGCATTTTGTATCATCAACGGAAGAGCTTTCTCTGTGATGCATCAAAATGAAACACACCTAATACTTATACAGACCTAATACATAAAAAGTATTAGGAAAATACAGGGAAAATACTGTGAAAAAAATTTAAAAGTGCATGAAAACTTGTTATTTTCAACTTGTAATTTTTGCACTGCTTTTATGTAATCAAAGGTACATATTGAAAATAGAATAAATATATTCATCCCAGAGTATGTGTTGTCTTTTAAACAGTTGTTTTTCAAAGCACATATGATGTTTTGGTATGGGAAAAGCAAAAAGAGCATTGTAACGTGATTCAAACTTAAAATGAACAGTTAGACTTCAAGATTAGGATGATCAAGTCAAATTCAATTCTGCTGCAGTTCAGCATACTGGAACCTGCACATACCCATTTACAGTTTTAAAGCAGAGTAACGGGGTATGTAAATTGACAGCTTGGTCAGTATCTCCACAGAATGTAGCTCTGTAGTTTTGCCTTTTCTTTTGCTGCTTTATTATTTTTACATTCATAAATCAGTAATTTACAGAATATTACAATCAGCACATATTTTACATATAATTAGAGAAGATATTATAACAATCCCAAAACACTTCAGAAAAGAATCAAACCACCAGAAATGGATTACAGGTGTGGTAATATTCAGAAAAAAAATCTTTCCACAAAATAAAATGTGCTTAAAATTTGTAAAAAACAGGAAATGAGCAGCATTCTGTTGTGGAAACCACCTAATTTTATTACTTTTTTTGCTCAATTTCTAGACTTTTCAAGTAGTGAAACTCTGGTTCATGAGTCTGGAAAGTACTGTAAAAATTATATTCTTCCCTAGGATGAAGACTGTTTTTATTCTGCAAGGAAACGTAGTATTTATTGAAGCTGATGTTACTCAGTTCATTAGGAATTGTACATATACATTAATAACTAGAAATTGTCAATTATAAAATAAACTTTTTATGCAGCTTTTTTTCATGATACTATACATAGTTTACCATCGATAGCATGTACACATACTTCCTCTTTAGAAAAATAGATCTTCATATATAAATATGTGTGTACCCATAGAATAGATCTTCATATATAAATATGGGTGTTCCCATAGGACATAGCGTATCAAAGCAGTCTAGAAGCTTGCTGTCCACAGAATAATTCCTGTGTTTGCTTAGAAGGGTTCTAGGCTCAGCTACCTCTCCCAAGTGGTTTCAACGGAATTGGAGCAGAGAAGTTAGCTACGTCAGAAAACCTAATCCACCAATTTCATGGGATTAATTTCTGCACTTCATCTAATCTCCTTTACCTTCCATTATGCTATTTCTCACTGTAATCACAGTGTAGCAGATACAGACCCATGAACTCCTGCTGTTTCCCAATGATCAAAAAAACCAAATGAGAACAGAGTCAATAGAGAGGTGGAAAATGCAAACTCATGTCTTGGATGCAGTGAGTTCTTAACTGAATATAGAGTGTAGCATAATTCAAAGTGAAAAACCTAAGGATATTGTTAAGGTCTGATTATTGAAAGATGCCTCTGCACAAATTAAGGTGCAAATTAGACCATATGCCGAAGTCAATAATGTGGATTTTATTTAACAGTAAATGTGAGGTAGAGAGATAGAAAGAAATAGAAAAAAGAGAGAGAAAAAAAAAAAAAGAGAGAGAGAGAATGAGATCAAGCAGAGGATATCACCATCCATGGATCCAGAAGTATTCCATGGGTACATGGGATATATATACCAGTATCCTTCACCTAGGCTTCTTGGTGATGGCAGGTCCCAAGGTAATTCAAAACTTTTCGCTATTTATACATTTCAGCAAACAACGTAAGTAATGCTTATTGGCTACACAGTTCTCTTATTTTACTGGTTAAATGATTCCCTCACTTCTAATGCTAAATAGTCCCATGCTCAGTGTTTGGAGTTGGTGGGTTATGATCTTCCCTTGTCAGAATTACCTTTTACCCAGCCCTAGCTGATTTCAGTGCAGTTGTTGAGTTGGCTTTCCTTGTGGCCATAAATTCTGCATTCTTTATGGCCATTATCAGTGATACATTCCTCTCCCCCAGCTTTGTTAATCTCCCCCTTGGTCTGAGATAACCCTCAGGCCTTAATACCAGCTTTATCATATCCCAAGTGTCTATCACGTGGCTTAATTTACTGTCCAAGTTCCATGAAGTTCCATTTGGGGGGAAAGCTTGAGTGGTCACAGATGCCATCTGTCCCATAACTTGGGGTGATTCTTGTGTGACTGGTGATATGTGTCTGAGCAATTTCTTCTTGACACAGTTTTCCACAGTGGGAATTTGTGTCTGGATGCATTACCCAGCATGTGCTACCCAGATCTCGCCTCTGCCAGGCCTGGAGTTAGTGCCATCCTGTCACTCCATTTTGTGCTTATCTCATGGCAAAGTCCTTCTTTGGCCTTTACAGTGTTTGAGACAGACAGCTGTGATCTCTAAGTCCTTACAGACAGTCATCTCAAAACAATTTTTTGTAATAACAACTTCCTTCAGTGATATGTGGGCACCATAGATTCATAGTCCACTTGAAGTTCCCAGATAGAACATGATACTGTCTCTCCGTCATGTAATATAGTTATCCACCTATTTGAATACTCTCTGCAAAGTTTGATTGTCCTCAGATTCATGCTGCTGTAGAAAAGGAATAATATCAAAAGAACACATCCTTCTTGAGCTGTATTTATGTGTTTAAGCTCTCCAGACTCTTTAATTCTTGACCTTTTTTTTTAGTAACCATTATTTTGACACACAGCTGTAGTACCGCACATTAAAATTTTGGAGAAAACAGAGATGTAGGATACAGTTCATATTAACTTTATTTGAAGCAAAAAATGTAACTCTTATAACAGGACAAAAAATATATCCAACGTAGAGAAATAAGGAGAGTATCTCGATTTAAAGCAAACCCCAAAATATAACTCTGTGCAACAATTAGAATTACATATTATAGGTGTCAGAAGACCTTTCACACTGCAATTTTCCCTTGGAATTATCTAGGCATTTATGTTCTTTGTTATTAATTAATGGTGTGAAAAATTGATATTAGAAAGACAAAAACAATACAGCCTTTGTGGGAAGCTTTTTCTTACTCTCTATCTTTCTCTTTTTATTTCCTTAGAATTTTATTACTGAAATTGAACTTTTTTATTTTTTTGTTCTGAATGAAGTAAAGTACGTTAAAGCACAGAAGCCTTGTTTTCAGAGTTAGCTGAATTTTTATTGCCTTGTGATAAATCTCAAGATGCAAGGAATAGTGACGGAAACACTGAGATGTTCCTGGCTACATAATACAGTTTCTAGGCACTGAGCTGTGCATTTATGCACACATATACTTCAAAATAAATGTAGTCAAGCAGAATAAAATTTTCTAAGAGAAAAAGTTGAGCTAAGCTTTTTAATACAAAAAAATCAGCTTGATTAAGGAATCAGACCACCCACTGCTGGAAGAGAGATGCTGGTACCATATATTATGCATCTTTGGTATCCACAGGCTGATATGAAACATTGCAAGGTGGAACTCTACTGACTGGGTAATGAAAAAAATATGCATTGACACAATGAAATAAAGTTAAAAGAGATTTGTTATTTCATGAATTTTCATTCTTCATAACCAAAATTTAAATCTTCCTGTTCAGAAGTCCTCAGCATGTTCACATTAAGTGTTCGAATAACAAAGCTACTTTCATACATGATTAACTCAACCCCTATTTATTAAAGCAATCTAGACATATACATAACATTTAGAAATGCTTAAAAGCCTCACTGAGTTGTGGCCTACCTATCTGATGTGAAGTTCTTTCTCATCACTATGAGTCTTTCTATCAACTAGAAAGACTTCTGTGTTTGTGCAGGGATAATACCTAGGTAGAACATTACAGCATGCCCCTAAATAACCATCACACCATAAAACTAAGATGAAAATTAACATTCTGTTTCACAAATTGCATTGCTTTGATTTTGTCATCAGTTTGCATTTCACTTTGTTACTATTACCATTGCTGTATGTCAAGCATAGTTTCTGATGAAATTTAGGTGCTTTTCTCACAGAATGCTGAAATATTTGATTTGACTTCAGTATACCTATTTGTTTGCATGGAGAAGGGCAATTTGTTTGATTAAAGAATTGTACCATTAATGTTACATGAAACCAGCACACGTATAAAAATATTTCTTAGTTATTTCTTAGTATTAGTTGCAAAACCTCGCTCATTCTGTGACATGGTGTGATGTCCTCTGTGGTATGCAGGTATGTCTCTGCTCCACAGGACCCCATGGGCTGCAGGGACACAGCAGCCTCACCATGATCTTCATCATGGGCTGCAGGGGAATCTCTGCTCTGGCACCTGGAGCACCTCCTTCCCCTCCTTGTTCACTGACCTGGATGTCTGAAGAGTTGTCCCCCTTGTATATTCTTAGTTCTCTCTTCTCTGGCTGCAATTTTCTCCTGCACAATAACCTTTCCTCTGCCTTAAATATGTTATCCCAGAGACTGATGGGATCGCATCCACAATTGCTGACGGACTTGGCTTTGTCCAGTGTCACGTCCATCTTGGCATTGTCTGGTTCTGGCTCTGTCAAACACAGGATACAAGCTTCTCGTAGCTTCTCACAGAAGCCACCACTCTAACCCCCTTGCTACCAAAACCCTACCACAAAATAATCTTTTGCAAAACCAAAGAGCTTAGAGGAACACCATGCATTATGCAGGCAATATATTTCTGCCATGGAAATTACTTAGAGCAGCAGAACATTTTATTGCTGAAATAGCTGATTTACTGTAGAAGGGTCCAAGGAAGAAACCTTGCTGCTCACTAAAACAGGCAAATTTTCCTTTTTCCTGGCTGCATAGCACTATTTTTCTATTTTACTTCCAATGCTCTTTGCAACTCATCGCCATTGGTCTCGGACTGTCCTCTTCATGATTACAAACTAGATCCTCAGCTCCACACTTTCTACTTTGTAAGCTTCCTGCATAGGCGATTCTTTTAAAGCAGCACTGTGGGCACTGCTCATATGCATACACAGGAAACACTTATCATCATCTAATTAATTACTGCAACAAGACCCTTTTTTCAAGCACACACATGAAATAACTCCCATCACTTACACTTTAATAGATAACTGAATTCTTACCTCTCCTTTGTTACTGGACAGATACTTCAGAGCATTTGATATGTGATAGCCTGATATAGGGAAGTGTTGGATTAGCCATACCTCTGGGACTACTTAAAAGCATAGGGTTTCAAGCATTCATTTAGACTACTTGTGCCTGAGGCTGTCACACTGAGAAAAATTATCTACACCAACCATATAATCCCCATCTTATTAAAAGAGTTACTAGTGTAGCTGTCAATCAAAGACAACATCATGCCTCTGGCTGATTTGCTTTAAACTTTAAACTAACCAAAGTTTTAAAAGACAAAATGGCATAGGAGTGTTCACTAGGGACACAATTAAAATTGAATTAATGTTTAATTACGTGCATTTTTGGAACAGAAGAAATACAAGTATTTTCAAGTAAAAAATGTATAGCTTCACTATCTGGCAAAGTTAATTAAAATACATTTTATGTTACTTCTTCACGCCATTTTTAAATTAACAACAACAATTATCTTGTGAACCCCTGTTCCAGTCCTGAGAGAAGTATATTTAATCATCAAGTGTCACATCCTCTGTCTTTATTTTTTCTTTCTGTTTGATACATTTCCTAATTAGAAATTCAGTTTCATATTTACAGAACATAATTCTTAAACAAGAAAACAAGTACAAAACAAACTGTGTCATATATGGCAGCATGGACCTGAATGCAAAGCAAAAGTTTAGTGTCTTAATAGGATACAGAGTATTCCTTCTGACATTTAATTCATATATTCAGCACTTGTAGGAAAGGTATGGCAAATATTCAAAACCTTAAAAAAAGAATTCATCTAACCTTGTTAAGAGAGCATATCCTTCATTTGTCAAACACTGATGTAACTGTGACTCCGACCTGTTCTCACCACATAAACTTTTGTGCCCCCAGACATACTTCCAGGTATCTTGCTGCGGGTAGAGACAAGATAAAATTGGGTTACAGGCTGTGGGAT